>CM075490.1:1222500-1290000 GCA_037950665.1 Hypophthalmichthys nobilis
CATCACTGCATTACACCCGAGAAAACTGCTTTCGTTTCTCACAACAGATTCAGACACAGAAAGATCAAAAATCCTTTACATAAGATCTAATTTATAAGATCAGGATAAAAACCTAAATAAAACAAAAAAAAGCAAAACAAACTATGTATGTTTTTTTATTATATAGTAATATTACACATATAATAATTATATCTGCAATATATTATTATTAAATGATAAAATACTGAACAGCATAACTGATTTGTGTTTATGATACAAAGACATCAAATACTATTTTTTTATTATCGATGTATGTAACATATATATTATTTATTCATAATATTATATAATATTTGTTTTAAATATTTAATATGCATTTTAATGTATTTTAATTTGCTAATTATATTATTTAATATTTATATCTAAATATATATTTCTAATAATTACCATTATTATTTGCTAATAATATTTAAATATGCATTTCTTATAATTAATATTATTATTTGCTAATAATATTATATACTATTTATATCTAAATATGTATTTATAATAATTAACATTATTATTTGCTAATAACATTATATATTCATAATATTTAAACATTTATTCCTATTGTAACACATTTAAAAAAATTTAAACACAGAACACTATATGCAAACGGCTGCTCGACGCGTTATTTGAGCGTTCGTGTTTTTCATCGCAAAACAAATACACAATTACTAAAACACACACACACAAAACAGTGAGTTGCATGAGGATTTAGTGTATGCAGTGTGTGTGTGTGTGTGTTATGCCAGGCATGAGAGATGTTGTGTGGCATCTGTGCCAGTTTGGCCGTGGCAGACGTTATGCACAGAACAAAAGAGCTTGGGATGTGAACAGGCGGCTCGGCCCATTTCACTGCGACTGGACGCAGCATTTTATATCATGTAGTCTACTGCATTAATCTGTAAAAAAATGAGAAACATTAATCTGAATATAAAAGCTTTAACACTGAAAAAATGAAATAAAAAATACAGTGTCGCCTTATCAAGATGGATTTTGCAAAAATTTAGCAAACCCAGAAAAAAAGTGACCGTGCTGAGCTCAGAGAAATGCGAGGGAATAAACTTTTTGCGCTTTTTATCTGTATTTGTTCACGGCCAACACCGCCGCCGCCACCGTGCAAATGCTTATTTCATTCTTTTGTCATTCAAATGAAGCACTAAATTAAATACAGACACATAAACACTCGAGTGGCTTAAAAACCCCGAACGCCAGGACTGCAGATTTGAGCTCAAACAAATCCGCCACTGTCCCAAACCCCACGCCGTCCAAAAACCCGCTTTTCTCCGGCCCCGTGGAGGCGGTCCGAGAGAGAAAGAGAGAGAGACAGACAGCATAGGTGAAGGTCTCTGAATGTCTCTCGGCGGGTTAACTCGTGTCCTGCAGGATTTGCCGTGACTCTTTCTTTCAGGAGCGGGATAAGATCCTGACACAGCGCGTCTCTTTTTCTTTTGCCGGCAGGATTAGTGGAAACACTCCCCTCACGACGGGATGCAAATAACCTTTCACATCAAAAAGCACACGGAGCGGCCAACTTTTCCGCGTCTGTCACCTCCGAGCGCACGCGGCGGCGGCTTTAGGATCCACGAAAGAGAGCTGAATGGAAAATGCCGACACTAGTGCACTTGAATTTCCCGTTGTGCTGAAAGCACTGATTCGACACATTCAGATTGTTCTTAAGTGCTGCGTGCGTCAAAACTTTTGCCACATACGTTGCAAGAAAATTAATAATAATGCACAAATAAAATATGAATATTTTATCATTTAGGAGACATTTTTAACGGTATCTACTGAATGCAAGCAGCTTTTACAGTCAATGCAATGTGTTGTCAGTATGCATTAATTATCTCACAAAAATACATATAGTCATTCTGAATTTGTGGTCTTATTTTGTGCAAATCAGTCTGATCAAGAAGAAAAATCATGGTTCATTCATCACACTGGAAATGGAAGGTCAAGACGAGAGCACTGCATTATGGGAAACATCTCTCAAGAAATATGTATAGCCATTATTTAACACCTTTTGCCTTATACACTGATTTAACCTGGTTAAGAAAATCAAAAAGAAAAACAAATTAGTTTCTTTCTCTCCAATGAAACTTGAAGTCAAACGGAGCCGGAGGACGCGGATCGACACGTCAGTCTGTCGTATCCCACGGTCGAGATTAACACACTCTCACGGAGAGCTTCCCCACCGGGATCTTTTCATTTACCGCTTATTGTTTCATGTTTTACTCGTTTATGCTGCTTTTCTGTGGTTTTAATGCACGGGATTAAAAAAAAGAGACAAATTCAGGTCACGACCCTCCTGAAGGAAACTAATGCGATTGGTCTGATTCTCGTGAACGTGTGTGTGTGTGTGTGTGTGTGCTGCTCATTTCTGCAGTATGCATGGGAGTTTTGCATGTATTCGTGCAGCATGTAACCACAGCAAATCTGAGCAGCAAATCTAATAAATATATTACAAAATTAAGAGTTTCATCAAATAAAATATAAACAGTCCCAGCACTCATTGTGAGATAATTAACATAATAATATTAATAATAATTAGCCTTTTTGAAACAGCCTTTTATTTCCAGTGTGATGATGTAAAATCAACAAAAATTAATTGACAAAGCTACAAAATAAAATAAAATAAAAGACTTTTATAACAGCCAGGAATTTCTGTAAGCAAGCCAATTCTTAAAGTCCTTGATGGAATACCACTTCTAAAGAAAAACCCACAATGCATCAGACTAGAGCATTTCAAAAATATTACTGCTATTTTTTTAGGAGTAGAATTTGAAACAATATGTAGTATGCAGCAGTATGCATGACTAGTGCTGAATGTTTAATACAGAATCACAAAATAAATGCATTTATTTTATATTTTTAGGGTGGTTTTCCATCAATAACTGCACTTATGTTGTGAGATGATCATGCATCTGTATTAAACATGAAACACTAGTCATGCAACAACATATTGTTTCAAATACTACTTTTTAAAAACAGCAGAGAAATATTTTTGAGAAGGTCTCTGGTCTGATGCATTGTGAGTTCTTCTTTAACGGTGGTTTTCCATCATTTCTTCTGTGTTAACTCAAGGACACACAATTGCACGACATTATGCGCATCTTCAGCAGCAGTCAAACACCCCAGCGACACACACACACGTCTCTTCAGCATGCAGCGTAACCGCGCGCAGCAGCGATTCGGCTCAGCGGATGGACGGACAGGTGCGTCTAAGGATTCCCAAATGCACTGCAACATTCCCAGCAGCATTCCCTGCATCTCCCTCTCTCTTTAAACACACATCAGGCCAGATCGCAGGGATCCGCACGTTCGGCGCCGGTCTGTAAGGGGTTAAGCGTTTCGTGCCAACATCTCATTTGCATATGGTGCTTTCAGTTTTTTTTCGCCCCCAAAAAGTTGGCAGCACTCCTCGTTTTCCATAATGCCAGCATTTGGGAATTGTGCGTGGAATGAAGCCGATCCAATCTCCTGCCTGCGACATGCATTTTCATTAATTACAGCCTTGTCAGCAAAAGCATTATCGAAGCTGAATATGAAAATGCTAATGAGCGCTCATTTACATATTTTTCTTTGTCGGAATGTCATTAATTATTACGTTTTATGATGATGAATGCAGCTGTCGATGTTCTCCCAAGCATAATTAGCTATCAGAATGCACAGATATGATCAGCGCTGAGTCCGAAACTTATGATCCCGGGAAAGTTTCTGCGGCCGTCCGATCCCGGTTGACGTCGACGCGGCTGACACGAAAAATAACCCGCAAAAAAAAAAAGCAAAAAAAAAAAAAGCAGCTTAATTAATGCAGTCCTTAATTACTACAGCATGATGTCAGCGACTTTAATTAAGAATTGGCTTGGTTACAGAAACTCCTGGCTGTAATAAAAGTCATTATGGAGCTGAGCTCCAAAACCCTTCAGTTAGATGTGCACTGCTCATTAACACACACACACACACACACACACACACAATGCATGCTCATCTCCAAGGATCTGGTTTAAAATCTCATCCGACTTTTCACTTTTTTAATAATAACCCAACCTCTGTGCTTTTGCACTTTTCTTTCCGGTCGGGGAAAACGACAGAATCCAGTTCATGTGGCTCAGCCGCTGGGATCAGTGTTTATCAGTAAAAAAGAAAAACAAGGCGCGGCAGATGGGGCTATTACACATGACCAAACCGATCCATCAGGACTGAAGGGCCCAGGTGCAGCCCAGCCGCGCAACAACGCGTCATTTCACAGTCTGTCACACACACACACACACACTCACGGTCCTACATGAGCGACCCGGCGCTGCTCCCGCGAGGGCTCATCTGCACACGCATGCACACACACACACACACATGCGTGGTCCTACATGAACGGCCTGGCCTGCTCCCGCGAGGGCTCATCTGTAGTTCCTGCCTGACTGAGCTTGACCTGATGTCTTCATCAAACACACACACTTACACACACATGCACTATGGTAATCATTCATGCTACCATCACTGTACCATGGTACTTTTTGTGCATGCAACAAGTCTTGTTTAAAGCTTTTTTCACATATTCATCTGTCTTTAGTGTGTTTAATGTTGCTGTTTGAGCATGAAGAAGAGTTTCTGAACTCCCTGATATTCCTCATTTAAATAATTCATATGCAGAATAAAGGGGCGGGGCCTGGTTGAGTTAGTTAGGAGTGTGTTGAAACTGGTGGTTATGGTAAGGGGCGGGACATTTCCCAAACACCAATCACAACACACTGCTCCAGCCGACCAATCAGAGCACATTGTGCTTTTCAGAAGGAGGGGCTTCATAGAGACAGGAACTAAACAGAGCGTTACTGACAGACTGGGAAGAGAGGAGCTGAACAATGGAGAATATGAGGAAAATAATCAACATTCAATCTAGTAGAGCCTGAAAACAACATCAAGAAAAATCTTAAACGAAATTTGGACTAATAAATTGTGTCATTTTGAGAACATTATCATGATAATATTAATAATAATAGTCTGTCTTTCTTTCTGATTAGTTTAGAGGCGTGTCCTAAAGCATTGAACCAATCAGACACTTTCTCCCAGGAATATCAGGACGCCTTCTGGAATTCCTGCTTCTCCTGTATTCCAGATGTCAGACCTCCATAAACACGACATTTACAGTCCTTCTACTTTAACAAACAAACACAACTGCGTCTGAAAAACTAACCGGCACTAATGTGGTCTGAAGATTGATTTTACACTCATCATGTAGTTTAGATTTCTGATACCATTGAATAAACACATCCCTTGTGGAAATTTACCATGGTGCGGCTGTAATTTACTCCATAACATGAATTAATGTTTTTACTATGGGTATATACGGAATAATCACAATTTGTAATGATTTAAAACTTTAACACTGTGTCAAAATGAAGCATCCTTGAAATTAAAATAAATAAATATTGTGTTTTTTAATCACAATTTATTCCTGAGAGACGGAAAAAAATTATAATTAAATAATTTAAAGAAAAACAATAATATTAAAAAAGTAAAAAAGCTTAAAACATATATCACTTTTATCACACTTGTATCACCCAGCTGTAATGGTTACCATGGTAAATGTTCATAAGGGATGGATTCATCTGTTTGTCTGTTGAGAAGCGATCTCTTTAGATTTGAGCGTATGGTCAATTTACACCTAAATGTCCCTGTAGATTCCCTCGGCGGGAGTGACGGATCCACCGCGCTCCACGTCTCATCGGCACACTGTCAGAACGACCTCAGACGCCACAGAACACACACCTCACTCGCTCTCTCTCTCTCTCTCTCCAGCCGCTGGGATGAAGGAACGTGTTAATGAGATCGGAGGAGGTGAGGAAGAGCAGGTGACGGGAGGGTCGCAGGACTTCAGGACCCTCCAACCCTTGAACCCTTCTGACCGTCTGTGTGTGTGAGTGTGTGTGTGTGTCCATACACACTGATGAATGTAACAGACATCTATAAAACACATTACCAGCATAACACTTACATATATGTTTGTACTTAATATTATTACATTAAAACACTGACATTAATTTATTTATAAAAATACATGACTAATAATTAATAATATCAACAAATTAAATAACATAATATAATTTTAATATAACATTTTAATTTATGACGTTTATCTTACTGAACGTATATGTATGCATATTAGTTTTTATTTTATATTTACATGGACTTTTACTCTCAATATTGTTTGAGCCATTAGATACTTCAATGTTTATATATAATATAATACAATATAGATACATTGCTTTTTAAATTAAATTATAATATATTTGAAGTTTTTGTTAAGTTCTGAATAAAAATAAAAATAATATAATATAAATATAAATAATAATACATAATTTTAATGATCTTTACATATACTTTAGAGCTCATATTATTATATTAAAATATAGTAATTTATTTATAAAGTAATTTATAATTATATTATAAATTTATTAATAAAATGTATTTATAACAGCAGTAATACTTATAATAATATTAACAACTAAAGGTACATTCATTATAACTCTATAATTATTTTTATTTATTTTTTTTTACATTTTGATAAAAACCTACAAAAATATAAACAATAACATGTCATTTTAATAACCTTTACATATGTGCTTGAGCTCTAAACAATCTTTTTTTAATAAAATCCTGATATCAATTTACATATATAATATATAATAATAAATGAATAATTTCATAATATAATGATAATAATTTATAATAATTTATAATGAATACATGAATAATAATTTAAAATGATATTAACACATTAAAAAAAGTAATAATACTAATTATTAAATAATTTAATATATAATTTATTTTTATATAAAATATACTAATAATAATAAATGTAATTATTAATAAATGTAATTTATATGAATGATATAATTTTTTATAATAACTTAAAAAACTACAAATTCATTATAGATGATAGATAGATATAGACAGATAGATAGATAGATAGATAGATAGATAGATATAGACGTAGAATGAAGTCCAGTCTTATTGTTGCTCAGAAAGCAAAACACAGTCACTCCCATCTTTTTTTTTTTTCATTCCACATCATTTCAAAAAGTCATAAATTACGAGCAATCACAGAGGTCAGCACTTTTCAAACAAACTTCTCTATATGCATAAAATACTGCAGGCCGACAGGAAAAAATGCTTGCTGAATAAACAGCAATAAAGTATTTGTGTCTGAAAACTGCTTGCAGGAGACAACAAGAATCCGGCAGCTCTTAACTGGGCCTCGCAGAGACCAAACCTGCTTACCAGTCTGGAACTTTTGTGTGCTTCATTTAGCAGGTACATGACAGGAGGAGAACAGTGTGCTGGTGTGGGCTGCACCTGCTCACACACACACACACACACACGCTGCCCAGCCCTCCAATGCCAACAAACATCCTAAAAGTGAGTCGCTATTCCGCTGTGATTAGTCCTTATTAAACACCTCGCCGTTATTACAGACTTCAGCCAATGTTTTGATTACGTCCATTAACACACACACACACACACACTCCGTAATTCAGTCGCTTGTTCTGCAGGCGTACTGAGACTCACAGGTCAGTTTACAATGAATGGATGTGTTTCAACAGGAAATACATCATCACAGGCAAAGAAACTGTGCATACTGAACGCTTTTCATTGGGTATTTTTAAAGTAGACATAAATATTGAGGTTTTACAACAAAACAACGTGCAAAAAATATTTTCTTACATCACATAATAAAATGGTTTAAGTCAAGCTTAATTAGTCCGGGGTGATTATCTGACTCACTGACCATGAGCTCACTGGATGAGACCAAGACGCCAGCGGCAAAGCACAGCATTGTGGGTAAATGAGTGCATCCTCTCAGAGTGTGATGTGAACTGGCCCGGTGCGTTTCACCGGATAATACCGCTGTAAAACCACAAACTATTGAACAAAGATCCAAAAATGAAGACTTGACTCTTTCAAGAAACACAATCCAGCATGAATCATGAATCAAACGCCACCAAAACCACAGCCGTTCATTCGACTCCAGCAGGACTGATTCCCAAATGAATCATTCAGATGAATCTGATTCAAACAAATCATCCAAAGAACTGCTTTTCATTCACAAATGTCAAGCCAAACAATCAGAACAATCAGCAATCCCATCATGCTCAGCTGCAGGCAAGTTTCTCGACTCTTACCTGCTAATCTGGAGTTGACGTACGGCGGAGAGATGCTGTCATGTGACCCCAGGTCCCGACTGGGCATGTGACCGTACTGAGAGCCGTCAGCGTAATTCTGCAGGGGTCAAAGGTTAAAGGTCAAACAAAGTGATATCTTTATATTCCGAATAAGACACATGGTTAAATAAGGGAAATATCAATAAATATATACATGAATAAATGACAGTAGATAAATTATATTTTATTAAGCCTATACATGGTTTGAAAAGATAACACTATGAATTAAAATTCAATAAATATATAAATGATAAAATAAAAATAATACTTAAATTTTATTATATCTAAAATAAATTAATGACACAAACAATAAAGAGAGTAAAAGTCCATGTATTTTAAAGAGAAAAATATAAAATAATTTAAAAATAAATTAATATGCATACATATGGTTCAGTAAGATAAACATCCTAAATTAAAATGACAATAAATAAATAAATGGTAAAATAAAAGATAATACATGCATGATAAATAAATTATATATATATATATATATATATATAAAATTATTATTATATCCCTCTTATATATTATTATTATCAATATATTATTACAATGAGAATTTAGTGGTTAAACAAAAAGGTTTGTTTTTCCAATTTTAATTATTATTTAGTAATTTTAGTAATTTCAACATAAAATCTAAATAAATTAAAGGAATAATTCACTCAAATTTATTACTGAACAACGTCAATAAAAAAAAAATTAATTAAATATTTGTGCTAAATTTTCATGACAATTAAACATTTAAATCCCTAAATTTTCATTACTTTAACAAATTTTACTCAGGTTTGTTTTTCCAATTAATTTCTAAATACATAAATGCAAAATATAATATAATATAATATAATAATTCATTTAAATTAATTATATAATTAATTAATTAAAATAAATAAATATATTTCTCTTATATATTATCATTATCTATATATTATTACGATGAGAATTTAGTGGTAAAACAAAAAAATATATAATTAATATAATATAATATAATAGCTAAAATACACATAAATAATAAAATGTTTATTGTAGTGTGGCCTTATTTAAACAATTTACATATACACACATGGTTCAAAAACATAAATATTAAATTAAAATGACAATAAACATATAAATAGTAATACACGATAAACAAATAACATAACGCAGCTAAAATTGACAGATATTGAGGTGTTTAATGGCACAAATAACAAAAAGAGGAAAAATATAAACAGTATAAACTTATATAGTTAATAACACAGTTGGTCTTATTGTGCACAATGTAATAACTTGTTCCACCACTGAAATGACTTTCCTTTTTGCCTAACATCACAAATATCTCTTATTTTTCAGTCTTTCTCTCCAAACATCTTCCTCTATATCAGCTTTTTTTTACGTCCACTTTATGATCCAATCAAATCTTGAGCCTGTCCAGCCTTACATTTTTCCCAGCTGAATATTCATAAATAACTGGCATAAATTACATTAGTTCACAGGTCATATGCTCAGTAACGTCAGTCTTGTGTGTGGCTTTCAAGGTAAATTAGTGTTAAAAACGAAAGCGCGTCACAACACCTACAACCTTTGACTGTCATTCAGGTGTAAATGTGTTTTATTTCCCTTCATCTACAGTTAAAGAGTCTTGACTCACACTCCGGGTCACTGGAAATAAAGTGTGTTGACGTTCCAGCTCTGGGAAGTTCATTCACAAAGACGGCGAATGAAAAGTTCACGGGATGTTTTACATAAGGGTGAAGATGTGAATTCATTTGCATTCGGCGGACGTGTGGAGCAGAAAGTTTGTCCGGCATGTGAAAGTGCTCCGTAAGCACGTCCTTGATTCACCTCTGCAGACCTGAGCGCTGCTTTTGCTGATGGCAGGCGCTTCCCGCTCTCAAGACCCTATCAAAGCCACCTCTGACCTTTCAGACGACGCCGTCAGATCCGGAGGCCAAGAGGAACCGTGTCAAAATAATGTGCAAAAGCGCAACATGTAATGCAGAAATCGGCGAAAGAAAAGACAAACGTGTTCCAAAACCTAAAGAGCTGACTACATAGACAACATCATAGATGAGACAATCCCACAATGCATTGCAACTAGCTCAAAATGCAAAATTGTTCATCCAAGGTGGCGGATGAGAAACATTATAAGTATATAATGCTTAAATTTCATTTATTACTGAACAATGTTGATAAAAAAAATAAAAAATAAAAACTTACTTTCATGACAATTAAACACATTTAAATGCCTAAATTTTTTCTAATACATTTCTAATTAATTTTGTTTTTCTATATAATATAATATAATATAATATAATAAATTGCTTAAATTAATTAGATAATTAATCAATTTAATTAAATATATTTTGATTATATATTATCATTATCAATATATTATTACAATGAGAATTTACTGGTAAAACAAAGGTTTGTTTTTCTAATTTCAATTATTATTTAGTAATTTTAGTAATTTTGAAAATCAAAATAAAATAAAGGAATAATTCACTCAAATTTATTACTAAACAACGTCAATAAAAAACTGTATTAAAATGTTTCATCCAATATTTGTACTAATTTTTTATGACAATTAAACTCATTTTCATATATATATATATATATATATATAAATGAAAGAACTGAATTCACTTAAATAAATATATCATCATCAATATATCATATTCTATCTATCTATTTATCTATCTATATAATTTCTAATATATAAATATAATATATCATCAACAATATATCAGTAAATATATCATCATCAATATATCATCACAATGAAAAATTTGTGGTAAAACAAAAAGTTTGTTTTTCTAATTTCTATTTTTATTTAAATATATAAATAAATAAATATATTTTTATTTTCTATATAATTATTTTTAAGACTAGACTAAACTAAAGGAATAATTCACTCAAATTAAATGTAATTTATTACTGAACAACATCAATACGAAACTCTCGTAAAACTATTTCATCCAATATTTTTGCACTATATGCATGTTTTTTATGCTAAATAGAGTTAAAGTGTCACGAGTTAACGTCAAACTCTATCAATTGTGAGTCCAAATTAGTCAAAATTTGTTGCCAATACAGCAAGATTTAGAGCAGAACATCCATGTTTCACACGTGTCCGAGGTTTGAACACTAAAACCAAAAGCGTTTATAAATGTGTAAAAACTCACTTTTGTTGAACGAACTCCATTTCCCCACGACGAACTCGCTCTGTCCTCCAGATCTACAGAGAAAAACAGAAAACAACTCATTTCACTCATCTATTGATTCATAAATCCTGCTCAAATATGCACTGAAATGAAAGATTGAGTGTCCAAATTAAATAAAAACAGCTGCCATTCAGACACATTTCCCACAATCCCGCTGTAATGAAGGTCGTCTGTGACATAAATGTGATGTTTACATACAGCAGACCCCGATTGTACAGGTCTAATCCTAATGACGGAGAAACAATACAACAATGTACACTTTATAAAGGCCGTAATTAACGGCGTGCATGTGGCTTCTGTCTTTACATTGTTTCTGGCTCTTTTTCTTCCTGGCTTTATTGAATCGCCCACTGCGAAACTCCCGAAAACCTCTTCTTTCTGCGCTTCGACAAATTCTCTCCCACTCACAATGAGACCTCAATCAAAACACGCTTCCTTTCTCGAGCCGCTCGTAAAACTTCACTTCAAAGCGGCCCTCGGAACGGCGGCGCATGAAAGACGCGCGCTCTTTGTTAAGACGCTCATTTATCGTAAAGTCAACAGCTGATAAAAGGAGCCTCCATTCAGTGAGCCGAACGCACAAGCGTACGGACCTTCGTGACTTCAAGATAAACAAACAGCTTTAAAATAAGCTCAGATGAAACGGTTAAAAGCAGCAGATCTGTCATCACGAGCACTGACGTGGGCCGACGGCCAAAACAAAGACAAAAAAGATGCAGGTACAGACTGTCATCGGCTCTCATGACATTCAGACAGAGAGATTCCCATTAATCCCAAACTATCCCACTAAATGAAAGCATGTCCAGGTCATGTTGCACCCCAAAACAAAAGAAATAAAGCTTATTTTAAGAATTTTTCATTGTGTTATTACTTTCATGACAATTAAAGTTAATTATAAGTTAACTTTTAAGTAGTTAAGTTAATAAATAATGTAGTCATTTGAAAAACTATAGGAATAATTCACTCAAAAATATCAATAAGATAGACAGACTAATAATTCATAGAAATAAATATCTAATTTCAATGAGAATTTACGTGTTTTATAGTCATGTCACAATGCAAAAAAAAAAAAAAAAAAAAGTTACACATTTGACATCATTTCCTGTCATACTCTCTCATAGTCGCTGGATCTGAGGTCACACACACACACAGACACACACACACACACACGTCTCCAGTCCTCTAGAAGGGTTTCTCTCTAAAAGCTAGTTCAGGTGAGACATAATGAATTTATTTCACACACACACACACAAACACACACACACACATCCATTATTTATCAGACTCTCTGTAACTCTCTCTGTAATTTATTACTCTGAATCTCTCTCCTTATCAGCTACTGCCCACACATTCCCATACACACACACACACACACACCTTTCACCTCTCAAACCTCTCCTTGCACCTGGGGTCTCACTGCCTAGGGCCAGAACAGACCAATAGAACCATAACACACACACACACACACACACACACAGAAATTGCAGCTCCATCTTAGTGCAGACGGATGGATTTGGGGAGGAGTGATGAAAAAGAGAAATATGAAAAGATCTGTGTGTGTGTATGTGCGTGTGTTTCAGTCAGGGTCTGAAATGACTCATTTATACACCAATCTTGGGCACATTAAAGTGAGGTAAAACCACAATATTCTCACCCACACAGAGGAATGATAAAATCACAAATGAAATCTCATTAATATCACAAATGTTTCTCCTAGAGACCAATGGAACCAAATTTTAAAATGTCATGTTTAATTAAACGTGTTACTTGCCGTTACTTTGTAACCGTTTGTGAGATTCACTAGCAAGTTCCAGAAGAGATCTCAATAAGAATTTAAACATTTCTGATCAAATGACGAGTAATTCCAGTCTCACTTCCTGCTGAAGCTACAATACGTAGGTTTGTAACAAATTTGCATAATGCCCGCCTATGGTCTTCACTGGCTGAACAGCGTCTCTTTGCCCCGCCCTCAATCACTGTAGTTGTATCTGAGACTGGAAAAGTTTGGTTCGTGTTGTTCATGTCGAGGAGACGCTGTTTTCCACTTCGATGAGAATGATACGGTAAAACTGATGCCATCATTACTGTTCGAATCACTGTGAATCAAGAGCTGAGATTCAGATATGATAATGAGTGTTTGGTTTCTGACCAATCACAACAGACTGGGCCATCTGGCCAATCAGTGCAGAGCTGGCTCTCGGAGAGGCGGGGCTTAGAGAGACCGAATCCTTGATCGAACCGTTTCAGACACTGAGAGAAAAGAGCTGATGCTGCAGTGGATATTATGAGAAAATTAAAGTGTTTTTTGATCTTGGATGAATGTAAACCTGTTGTAAGAGACTCAAAACAAAATTAAAAGCCTTTAAAATAGCATAATAGGAGCACTTTAAGGGAAACACATGAGATAAAGTTGATACTCCAGTAAAAAAGCAACTGAGAACTCAAAGAGAAACCTCTGAGCAATAACATGTCTTCTAGGCAATTTCAGTTTAATGTGCCTCATTAGCATGACAGATAACCTAGCTTAGCTGGTTTAGTTTACAACGAAAATGGCGCACAGTCTCTCTGTTCAGAAACAGAACCTGCATTGAGTCCAAAACCTCTCAGGATCATCGTTTTTATTTGAAACGCTTCAATGCTGCGAGACGCCAGACTAAATGTCTGCTCAAAACCGCTGTGATCTACTGGAGCTGGTGCAAGATCAAACTTCTGCTTCTGTGTTTTCAATCAGATCTGATTGACATCTATTTGATCAAAAATACTGTAAAAATATTTCACATTTTTACTATGTAAAATATCTGTTTTCTATGTGAATATATAGTAAACTGTAATATATTCCTGTGAACAAAACTGAATTTTCAGCATCATTACTCCAGTCTTCAGTGTCACATGATCCTTCAGAAATCATTCTAATATGATGATTTGATTGATCAGTCAATCAATTAATCATTTAAAATCCCTTGGACAAAAAAGTAAATATTGACATCACAGCGGTCTCATGTTCAGGACACGATGGAATATTGTTTTATTAGGAATATTTACTTGAAGCTTAAATATTGTTTTGCATCAAATATTGTTTGAAGTGTGTGTGTGTATGTGTGTGTGTGTGTGTCCGGCCCCTCGTCAGCGTCTAATGAAGTTACAGTGACAGATGAGTGTGTGTGTGTCTTTCACAGATGAAATTAAAGCTCCTGACACAAAACAGACTCATATTAATAGTGTTACGTGTGCTGTGAGACACAAACAGAGCCTGTCTCTCTCTCTCTCTCTCTCTCTCTGTCTATCCCTCCTTTCATCTGTCGCTCTCTGGCCTTCAACTCAAAGCAGAAGAGACAGAAAACAAGAGGTAAAAAGAGCAGATGAGAGAATGAAAACATTCAGGATTATTAGCTAGTGTTCAGTGTAGACAGAGAATGTATACTTCAAAATAAAATAAAATGTAAATATTATTTAGTGTCTGTTATTGCATTAAAACAAGCTGCATTTGTGGTAGTGTGTCTTATTACCTCGTCACATAATGACATTTATATGACTTTATACTGTACATACTGTATATTCTCTCCCATACCTCTAAACCTACCCATCACAGAAAACTATTTGCATTTTTACATTTTCAAAACAAACTCGTTCTATATGATTTAAAAGCCGTTTTCCTCACGGGGACCAAAAATGGCCTCACAAGGACAAAGATTTTGGATTTTGCCATCTTTGTGGGGACATTTTGTCCCAGTAACATAGGATTTACTTGAACCACACACACACACACACACACACACACACACACACAGATACAGACACAAACCCTCACACACAAACACACACACACATACACACAGTGACGGTGGGTCATTAACCCAGACCTCCGCTGTCAGCTGGACTCCCAACATGTCAGTATATCAGACGACCCATAAACCCCTGCTCTGATCCACCACAGACCTCATGAGCTTAATAACAGAGCTGTCACACACACACACACACTCTCACTCACGCTCGTACACACACACACAGGAGACCATTCACATGGTTTCATGCTTTGTAAATGTTCAATAATATCAGATGAAGGATGGATGGATGGATGGATGAACAATCATTTCTCATCAACCGATCTGAGCTGCTCCACATTCAGTAACACATTTGAGTGTTTTTATTCTCAGGACAGAATTTTATGAGAAACGTCTGAGATAAAGTTGATGCTTTAAATGAAACATAAATAAGAACTCCATTAATTCTTATTCATGCAGAAGCAACATGTGAAAAACATAATCATCCTCAGGACTTCCAGTGATTTGATCAGTGTCTCACACACTCACTCACATTCGAACCCTGCTTAAACCGCTGTAACGCGTCCTCCGGTGGTTTAGTGTTTCTCATCAGGTGTGTTTGGATTGACAGAGCTCCTGACGGATATTAGCAGGTGTGCTTCACACTCTCTCTCTCTCTCTGGGAATGTGCCATTATTCCCAGCATTTCCTCCACTAAATGCGAATTCCAGCATTCCCAAACGCACCTCCCCCCAAAACAAGATGCAGAGCGGCTGCTCACATCTGGAGAGAGACGCAAACCAGCAGGAATGAAGAGACGAGACGAGGAAAGACTCAAGAATATACACATCTGCACACACATGTGTGTCTTTAGCCAAGACACAGTCATACTTCCATGCATCTGATCACTTGTAAAGCAATGACTGTCTTCTACTTTAAAGGTCAGTGGTAAAAGCAACAATGCTAGAGATGGTTGACTTACTAAACACCACTAATAAACGTGAAGAAGTAATGTGAGATCAGAGAAAGGCAGAGAGACGTGAAATGAGACGGGGCCGATCCCCATGATTCAGTCATTATCACCAAACCACTCAAGCTCCTTTCCTGTACGACACTCAAGGGAACGACCTCATTTCCTGGGCTCAACATGCACAGAGAGGGTCTGTTCACATTTAACCCCTAAACATGACCTTTGACCTCTTTACCACCACACACACAATATTAGGAACACACACTTGTAACATCACTTTTGTGTTTTAGTATCATGACACTAGTAGGGCGATTCCAAAAATAAAATAAAATAAAATAAAAATAATAAAATAAAAAATAAAATAAAATAAAATGTGTATTTGATGTGCTTTTTGTAAACCAATATGACTACAAATTAATGTCAACATGATTACAAATTCTTATTATTATTATTATTATTATTATAAATAAATAAAATTATTATTGTTGTTATTATGAAATATTATTAATAATATAATATATTATTAAATATTAATGATAATAATAAAATATACAAAATCAGAAATATTACTATTGTAATGTTTTACTTTAAAATAAAAAATGCATAAAAAATAAAATAATAACAATAACAAAAAATGTATTTTACAGTACAAGAATTAGAATACTTCTATTTATGGCTATTTTAATTTCTTAATTTTCAAAATATTATTAATATATTAATATATGTTCTAATTATTAACAATAATAATAATACATAAAATATTATACAAAATTATAAATATTGCTATTGTAATATTTTTACTTAATTTAAAAATGCATAAAAATATAATATAATAATATTTTTTTACAGTACAACTGTAAAATTAGAATACAAATATTTATTGCTGTTTTAATTTCTTTATTTTCAAAATATTATTATTAATATATTATAGATTAATAAACATCATTATTATTAATGATTAAAATATTATACAAAATAAGAAATATTAATATTGTAATATTTTACTTAAAAATAAAAACAAATTGCATTTAAAAAAGATAACAACAATAATAATTTTATTTTACAGTAAAACTGACTAAAAACTAATATTTATAGCCGTTTTAATTTCTTCATTTTCAAATGAAACCATCAAGCTTTTATTTTGGTGGAATTTTATATGGTTTAGTGCAATTTTCAAATCGCAAAAAAAAGATTGTTGCGATTTCAGTTTTATTTTGATTAATCGTGCCGTCCTACATACTATAACAACAAAACCACATGGTCTGTCTGGGACCGATTTTGTGTTTATGTATTAAAAAGCAGCCTTGGTGCTTGACATTGTGTTCGCTGTGAGCATTCAAGTCCCAAATTACGACAAGGCTCTCAAAATGATGGATTGATTTTTAAAAGAAGAATAATTTGACAGATTCAGACTCCACTCTCTTAAACGTTAGTTCCCCTCTTGAAAAACACATTTTTCTTCCATCTTCTCTTTCGTTATTTTGGTTCTTAAATTAAATTCAATCTTTGTTCCCACATCCTGAGGCCACTGACGTCTCACCGCACCACAGAGAACGTCCAGATGATTCATCTCGTGGCCACGGCAGCTTTCAGCATCAAAAACGGGAACAGATCGGCGTTCTCTCTGAATCTGTCAGAAGCCGTTACTCGCGTTCAGGGCCGGATCGTGTTTTTACAACATTACATAAAACAGACGACGTGAAACCGCACCTGCAGCTGCACGAAAACCAGCGAGGAAAACAAACACAGCGATGGAAAAGATCTGGAGAGGAATGCTGCTCGCGACGGGTTAACCAAACCTGCACTAGTCTCTCTAGGTTACAGCAGCACCTGCGCTCACCAGAGGAAGAACAGACTCTCTCTGTGTCTTTTATTGCCTGTCGTTGGTGGTTTGGCTTCCTGATGGCAGTTACAGATGTCGAGAGGTTCAAACTCTTAGTCAGGAAGGTGTTGAGCTCTAAGATGACGTCTGAGTGAACGAGAGCAAGTGCATTAATAATGATCGTCTGGGAATATGAGCTCCATATTACAGGCCATGAACAGGGTGAAAGTTTCCCCTCAAAGTGATTCATAAATCAAACGTACAGTTACTAAAATCTGATACCAAACAACAAATGAACTGCCATGACAAACAAACTCAAACAGACAGCGATAGATTAACATATAATATTTACTAAACCAGTAACCAGTAAAAGTCAGCATATTAGAATGATTTCTGAAGGATCATGTGACACTGAAGACTGGAGTAATGATGCTGAAAATTCAGCTTTGATCACAGGAATAAATTACACTTTACTATATATTCACACAGAAAACAGTTATTTTAAATAGTAATAGTATTTCACAATTTTTACTGTATTTTTGATCAAATAAATGCAGTCTTGGTGAGCAGCAAAGACACTTTCAAAGATATAAAAAAAATGGTATTCCATGCAACAAAACCCAAACTTTGACATTAGTTCACTTCTCATGACCGTGGCACTAATATCACAACGGCGGGAAAACATCATGCTCCATTAAAAAACAATACTCCGGCTTCCTGTTTTCCCAAATGGGGATTTCCCTGCATTGATTGTGGTTTATTCTCATCCTGATCTGAACGAGAGCTCACAGAGGCCGCGGAGAGGCTGAACACGGGTCACGGCTGTGGTCACTGGCCCAAATCCTGCTCACAATATTATAATGTTCGGATCTGGATGGCAACAACAAACATCCTCTGAAACACTGAAGGAATAATGACAAAAAATGAACCCATGGTTCTAGAAAATATATTAACAGTGTCTCAAACTATATATCCTCAGTACTGAGTCACACAAACAGTATAGATGTGTATGTGAATGTCAGGTCAACACTTCAAAGTCTGAGATTAATATTTCAAAACTGTCTTGACAGGGTAAGAGCATCATTCATGTTTAGGAGATCAGATGATAGGGTCAGCCGTCCTAAACAGACATGCTGAATTTACTGCGAAGATTTACATCAAACACTACAGAAATGAGTCAAACCTGTAGAGAACATATGCAACTCATATTTCACCTCGAAATAAAAAAACCATGCTGATTTTGCATTAAAAATTGGACAAAAAAGGAATATATATATATAATCAAATTTATTGCATTATAGTGAGAATAATTGGTGGTGTGTGCTTAATTTTCTTCAAAATAATGTCACAATTACAAAAACATTTTTATATTTTTGTGACATTATTTTCATGTCAATCAACACTGAAACCCCTAAAACTATCATTATAGTAATGGAAAAATATATATAGTGAATAAAAAAAAAAGATTTCTTATAACGTCATAATGACACTGCAAAAAAAAAAAAAAACATTATTTATATTTTATTTATGCATTTATTTATTGCATTGTGACTTTATTTTCATGACATTTAATACATTGAAACCTATAAAATTCTCATTATTGTAACGGAAAAAACAATGCATAAAAAAATGATGGTATTTATTTATTATTCATATAAATGAAATAAAAAAATCATCATGAAATTAATGTCACAATGGCAATGAAAAAACCCAGCAGGCTTTGTTTTCTAAAGTATAAGTAAAATAAAAATGTTTTCGTGAGATGAACCCCTGTAACTTCAGAAGTAAACTTCAGACGAGTTGACCTGACAGCATTTAAACATATTTAACATGCAAGAACTTTAAATTTTAAACTTAAAACTGGCCTTGGCGAGTAAATAATACAGAGTTACTGCATGGTCAGTTGGCTGGAACCTTGTTTCACCCTCATTTCTCAGTCACACACACATTTCAGATCACCTGGATGCACCTAGTTCGTGATAATTTCACATAAAAATATGACTGCACAACAAAGAGCAAACGAAACCCACCGCAAGACCATCAAGATCTCAGAAAGCAGAAGTGAGAGCTGCTCTGTCGCTCTCCATCAGCGTGAGGCTGAGAGGAGCTGAAACTAATGTTCCTGCATGTTTACCTCACCAAATTATTTAAACCAGTGCTGGCTCTCAGCTCCAAATGACACCGAAACACTCAAACCAGCTGCCGTTTACAGTCTGTGTCAAAGCCTTTAGAGAGCTGAAGCTTCCACACATTCACACTGACAACAGGAGCGTTCACTCGCTCGCAGTGTAGACATGAAGTCAGAAAACACATTCATGTGTGTGTGTGACACTGTTTTCACATCTGGTCTGATTGCTTGATCTGAATCACACCACTTACAGCCGCCTCACCTCACTTTCTGCAACTTCAACGCTACTGTCACTGTATAACACCGGTATTTACCACTCTATCTACAGTACACAATAAAATTAATTTTTTTTGTAATCGGTATTTTAGTCTTAATATCTCAAAATCTTATATTTACAGCACTGGCCAAAAGTGATGTCCAGAGCTGATATTTGTGTTTAATGACCCTACAAGATCGATTATATAAGGAAAATATTTAATATTAAAAAAATAAATAAATCAATATGAGGGAAGAACAAAACACTAAACTTGGTTAAGAGGTATTTATCTGACAAAATTAAGAAAAAATGTAAATACAGCTACAGGTTTTATTTTACTATGCATAAAAATGCATAGAAAAAGAAAAAGCTGACAGAAAAAAACATATTGACTACAACATAGTCAGTAATTAAAGGGACACTTTAACCAAAAATGAAAAAAAAATTGCATAATAATATGAAGATAATATAAAGATAATTTGACTTAAAATGACATTTAAATTAATCTAAATTTTGAGAAGTCTAAAATAAAAAAATACATTATACAAACGAAAAAAAAATGTCCAATGGATTATGAAAAATAAATTGAAGTCTTCATGACAAGTTGTTAAACCACCTGCTGAATAAAATTGAATAAGATTTAAAATATAGGCCTACCATATACTAAACCAAAAGAAATGGCTAGTTAGGACAAAAACCCAAGGTTATGTGAAAAAAATAAATTTACTTTATATGCATTTAAATAAATAAATAAATATTTTTCCCCAAAGGGGAATAAAAAATAAATTTAACTCAATATATGTTTTGTCTGTCGTTAAATGCACCTGTTGAATAAAATTAAGTAAGATAAAATAAATGTATTGTTATATGCTTTTCTAAAAACCAACAGAAACACAAACCGGCTGGTTAAGAAAAAAAAACTCAGACTTCAGTGAAAAATATGTCTTATATTACATGACAAGGCAAATGATTTGGCGTCAATATCTGTGCTGTACTGGAGTCCACATAAACCGAAGCCACCAAGTTCATTAAAAACAGCTTTTCACACAGTCAACCGAAGCAAACTCTGACGTGAAGTGGACTCGGGTCCGCAGCGCTGTACAAACGCCCCGCGTTGGGCGCCAACTGATAGGATCGCACTTGTTTGATGTCAGAAAGGAACGCCGCGATTCCCTTCGGCAGAACTGCGAGGTCCTTTCGGATTTCACCCCGATACCCAGCGCCATAGAGACGTGGTGGCAGCATCGCCATGGCGATGGCTCTGGGATTGACACCTCGCTGTCACCCTATTCTTGGTTTAGAGGAGTCAGAGTGAGAAAGCGCTAACAAGTTAGCAATCAGCGTGGGTGACAGCACACTCTTTCACCACGGGACACACACACACACACACACACATCATCTCATTCACTTCCACACACTGCGCTAAAACACACACACTCAGAGTGGCATTGTGGGAAAACGATGAAAAGAAAAAAGTGGCGATAGATCCAGACCTTCACAATGGAAGCTAACACACACACACACATGGCGAAGACTGTCTCTCTCTCTCAGCTCACAGCAAATCATATCAGATGTCTCAGAGTAACTCCATTAGAAACCGATTACAGCTTAATGTCTGTCTAAACGCATTATCAACCTTCAGCCAACCTCTGAATATTTCAACATAATACCGACTTAATCCTGAAAATATAATAGACTCAGTGAGTGGATGCACGTCTACTTACACTCTCATTTATTCATTTATCATCGTTCTTTCTATTTCTCTCATAGACACAGAACGTAAGATCTCTCATGTTCCACAGCCTCATTGGGACAAAAATAAACAATAAATGTGTTTCACAGATTCATTTACTGTTTTTTAATCCTGTCTAAATCAAAAACGTCTGTTTTTTTAATCATACAACCTCAGTAGAAATCTCAAGTATGTTAATAATCAACAATTATCACGATTCACAAGCTCTTGATTCGATTTGATTCGATATTGATTTGTTTCAATAGATTAATTTGCATTTCACAGATTCATTTTGTGTTTTTTAATCCCATCTAAATCATAAATGTCTTTGTTTTTCCTCACACAACCTCAGTAAAAATCTCAAGTATGTTTATAATCGACAATTATCATGATTCACAAGCTCTTGATTCGATTCGATTTTGATTCATTTCAACAGATTAATTTGCATTTCAGATTCATTTTCTGTTTTTTAGTCCCAGCTAAATCACAAACATCTCGCACAACCTCAGTAAAAATCAAGTATGTTAAGTATGATAATTAAGTATGTTAATTATCAACATTTATCAGGATTCACAAGCTTTTCATTTGATTCTGCTTTGTTTCAATAGATTCATTTGCATTTTACTGATTCATTTTGTTTTTTATCCCGTCTAAATAACAAACGTCTGTTTTTTTCACACAACCTGAGTAAAAAAAAAAACTCAAGTATCAAGTAAAAAACGAATTGATGTAATTAATTATAGACATTTATCGTGATTTGTTTGCGATTCTGATTCAGTATTGATTTGTTTCAATATGGATCTCAATGAAGTCTCCAGATTTTTCTACTGGAAAAGAATAGATCTCAACATTTTGCCAAAACACCAAAGGTCTGCAATCAAAAGTCTCAATTTTATCTCAAGCATTTCTCATGTTTGACCTAGCACACTGTATGTAAATAACTTGTCTTAAAGGGACAGTCCAAATAAATACATGACTTTCTTTTTTTCTGTTGAACACATAAGAAGATAATTTGAATAACTTGACTAATACAAACTACACAAAAAGACAAAGTTGATATTTCAATGAAGCACAACTGAGAAGTCAATAAAAGTCTCCTGAGCTATTGTATCATCTGAGAAGCAACATTTTCATCTGGGAAAGATCTTGTGTCAATATCAGCTGAGGGTCATGACTGAATGTAAATATAAATCCAATTGAAATCTCCTGCATCTTAAGAGTTTCTTTGCTCACTGCACGTCACAGACTGAACATGAAAGACATTTAAAATGGACAGTAATCCAATATCTGCTGATTCAATCAAACATTTAATTCCACATGCCTGGAAATCAAGGTGGGCTGATTAGTTGTTACACAGACCTCAACTCTAGACACACAAGAACGGTGATAATCAACAAATGTAAAAAGATCTTCATAACACAACAAATAACTACTAATAATGAGGAAGCAAGAAAAGTTTTGCAAAAAGGTCAGAAACAGTGATACAATTATCCTGTAACAGTAACCGTATAATTTTTTTTCATGCAATATTGTATTTCTAGCAAAATTGTTCCATTTGAAATTCTTTGTTCAGACAACTGTGTTTGACTAGTTGGCGACAACATTTGGGGGAAATCTGTTGATCTAGCATGGGTTTTTATGTAGTTTCAATTAGCCCACTTTCTTTTTTTTTTTAGTATTCGTTGTCGGGCAGAAACCTTGTATCTCCAAAAATGCTACTTTTTTTAAATAATTTACACTAGTACAGAATCTCTGGATCAAAACACAAGAAAAAAGGACCAGAAACAAGTGATAAAAGCATTGCTTATGCACGTTGTAGATTTTCTCAGCTTTCTGTTTAAAATGTTGCTATTTTTATGAAACTTACATTCAAGTGTTAATGAAAAAAGAATGCAGGCAGCTAGAATAAAATGCATTTATTTGTTTCAGAGCAGAGGCTCTGATCATTGCATGTTCAGATATTCATACAACAAAATATTCTGGGGGCCATGAAAGCTTTGTAACACAACTTAAAAAAAGTTAAATACAGCGCTGTCAAAGTTGATATTGTGGTTTTATATATGTTCTATATATTTTAATATATGTATTATATATTGTGTTTTTTATATATTTATATATGGTCAGAAAATTGCATGTGTCATTATATTATTAACATTTTACCAAAATCAAGCTCAAAAGGAGTTACAAGATAGGCAGGAAGTGCATCGCATTACATTTTCATCAATTTATTGTAGCTATATGTGGGCACTCAGTTTTTTCTGTCATTTGTCATTAAAGATGAAGTGCTTCGCACAGGCTATTTAAGACAGTATTGGCTAAGACTTGACGACATATACATATATACAGTATATATGTATGTATATATATATATATATATATATATATATATATATGTATATATATATACATATATACACACACACACACACACAGCAGTGTTTCTTGATTAAGGAAAATGCTGCACTTATTCAAAGAACTTCATTTATCATTGCATTGCAAACAAGCAGAGACGGTCTAAACTGTGTGCAGCACTTCAATCAGGATAGAGGAGGGGCGGAGTTATGAGGTTTGACTGACAGCTTGAGTAGCCAATGGAGTTACAAGGTTTAGTCACAAGCTCTTTTAAATACTTTTCATTGGTTAAACATTTGCAAAACCTACAGAGAGACGTAAAGGATGACCAATAGTAATGATTTATGAAAAAAATAAAAATGAGCTCTCATGTGTTATCATTAGTTAATGCATTAGTTAACATCAACTAACAATAAGCAATATACTTTACTGTATTCATTAACCCTTTGTTAATAAAAATATAATTGTTCATTGTTTATTCATGTTAATGCATTAACTAATGTTAACTTTTGATTTTAACTTACTGCAAAGTGTTATCAAAAAACTCAACTTCTGCTTCTCACACATTTACAGCCACATACAGTACAAAACCCCCTGAAACCAGACCAGACCGCGACCAGCGAGACTCAGGTAAAGACTATTTCCAAGCGTCCGTCTCTCTCCCTATCGTCCGCCTCCGAGGAGAGAGACTTTTTTCTCACACACGTTCAGCGGGTCGTTCCGTAACGCGAGTTCTGTTCACACTTCAGAAGAAGACATATGCTGAAACATTAATGTCTGTCCCGACGCAGCCAAGAGCGCCGATATCACTATTATCCAAACAGTAGAGCGACGCCAGGCGTTACGGCACCCCAACACACCTCGACCCATCCCACACACACACACACATATGGAGAGAGAGAGAGCGCCGAGTCTGACCACGTGAAGAGAGTGTGTGAGAGACTCTGGGCTTTTAATAGCCCGTAAACAAGATGTAAGTGACAAATAACAATATCTATGTGTGAATATGTGTTTTTCTGTGTGTGTGTGTGTGTGTGTGTGTGACGTGTGGGCGAGTCATTTTCGCTTAACGCTTTATAAGTGGGGAGAGATGAGAAAAGAAACGTGGATCGTATAAAACATGGCCATTATCCAGATCTGGCGTGAAACCTTCTCAATGTCTTCGAAACTTCTGACTCAATGACGTCTCATGATGCCAATTTCAGCGTTGATGTCACAGGCTTGTTTCTGAGACATTTCAAAACTAAAGGCCTGTACACACCGGGACGAATATCGCGCGCAATAATTGCCGCCGTTTAACGCCTCGTGACTAAACAAAGGTCGCCAATGTGAACGTGCACACCGACGCGAAAAAACGGCAGGCGTAAAAGCATAATTTTTTAAAAAACACCTTGGGTTCATTTTTTTGGTTTGACGCGCCGCGTTAAAAACTGGCCGACCAATGAGATTGCCGCTTTTGTTCACGTTGAACTGAAGTTACAGTAAAGCTGCTGAAGTTACAGTAAAACACAACTCGGTGGCGCTCAAGCACAAACCGGTCTTGCTGGCCTTGCCGAGCATATATTCCCTGCGTTCCATTTGGAAGGGCTCATCCCTATGCCCTAATCCCTTCAAAGGGTTTACCCTCCGGAGTGAGAGCTTCGAAGGGATGAAGGGTGTAGGGGTCAAAAAAACTCTTTTTTTGGAACACACTTCTGCGTCATCTTAACGAGACAATCAAGGAGGAGTAGATTGTGCAAGCTGCGCCCTTTGTTTAACGTTAGTTTATTTATTTAGGTTTATCGCACCATATTGTATATTGTGTCTATGTATTTGAAACATTTGAATGGACTGATAAAGGGAGCTGTAAAGTATTTTTGTTGAAGTACAATGTCGTTTTGACCATAATAATGTGCCAAATCTAAGTCATATAAATATTACAGTAGTATAGAAAAATATTATACATACATTTAAAGGTAAAATCGAACCTCCTGTACATATTCTGTGAGGTCAAACAACTTCCCTGTGCAAAGGATCATGGGGGCCCGAAGTGTCCTTCAGTTGTACCCTTCGAAATGCTTCATTCCGAAGGGCCCTTTGAAGTGGCCAGTTTTGAGCACATCGGTTTGGAACGACCCTTCAATATGGAGGCCATGATTATTTTCACTCCGAAGTGCCCTTCAGAAGGCGTTATATCCCGTTTGGAACACACCGATTGATACCAAGACGATGAAGAGGAAGTAAGTAGACGAGGAAGACCCCTACAAACTATGGGTGCTCTACCAGTTCTTGGCCACATCAATAGATGTGTATTACATGCCATCTTATTTCTGTATTTTTATTGTTTTTTTTTCTTTTCCCGGTGTGTACGAGGCTTAACACTGTCAATCGCAAAAAAACTGTCTCACCTTAAAATAAAATTAGAACAATTTGGAAATTACATTTTGCATGAAGAGAAAAGCAATTCAGTACATTTAAAATGCAACAGTTCCAGCCTCCTGGAAGTGAAAAATCACTTTCCTTTTAGGGAATCCATCAATCAGAGAAGTTCCTGTTACCATGGAAACATAAACAGCAAAAGAGATCCACACTGACCACACACTCCCATAATGCATTGTGAATGACATACTGTAATTGAGACTCAATAAACTCTCAAACTACTTGTTTATTTATATAGATCTAAATATTTTGTGAGAATGTCAAATATAATGGTTTTATACTCCACTATTATCAATAGTTTTAGATTGTACTAATGTTTCAGATTTGTACTTGAAGAATGTCTGAAATCCCTTTGGAGATGAGTGTTTTGGATCAAAACCTTTCATCAAAGTTGATTTTCATTGTCAAAATAATGCTTTTCTATTTATGCAAAATATTTTTTCTTTTATAATTTTATATGTTTAATTATTCGAAAACTATATAATTAGGTATATAGAAAAACAACATTTTTGTACATAAATGTAACATTTTATATTATATATTATTTAAATTTGTAAAGTATTTAGTATTTGTTATATAGTAGTTGTTATCCAGAATGTATGCATATTTAAATAAAATAATAATAATAATAATAAATAATATATAAAGTAAAAATTATTGCATCTAGAAGAGGAGATTTTCTTTCTTTAGAAGGGGATTTTTTTTTTTTTTTTTTTTTCATTATTGATCAGGGCTGTTTTCCAGGAATTATGGGATTCTTTATGTTCAGACCTTTGATTATCCTTGAAAGAGCTGTAGATGTTTGACTGTACATGTCTGTACTTGAGTTCACAACACACAGAAACCAAGAGCCTATTCAAGAGAACCTTCACAGCCATAACAAAACCGATTTGAGAGAGGTAAAGAAAGAGATGAA
This sequence comes from Hypophthalmichthys nobilis, assembly GCA_037950665.1. Lineage (NCBI taxonomy): Eukaryota > Metazoa > Chordata > Actinopteri > Cypriniformes > Xenocyprididae > Hypophthalmichthys > Hypophthalmichthys nobilis. The sequence continues at coordinate 1,250,296 of CM075490.1, forward strand.
AAGAGAGAAACAGAGAAAAAGATACATCAAAGACTTCAGCGGATTTACTTGAAGGAATCGTTCTCCCGTCGTTCTAAACCCACATGACACACTTTCTATTGTGGGGCACAAAAGAAGATGTTTCGCAGAATGTTCCTGCTGCTCTTTTCAATGCAGACAATCAGCTTGCTTTTCCAGCAAATAATAACAGAAATTATTACATAAAAGTCATATGGATTTTTATTATACTATTAGGAAACTTTCAGTAATTATTTTTTTTCTTTTTAGAGTTTGACAGCAGCTTGCCACTGTCTGCTTTTGCTCCTTAAAAAACAACAACTTATGCATTTATAATTCCTCATGATGAAATGACAACTGAACTAAAACACAGAATGATGCAATGAAAGGGAAGGTCATGTTTTCAGCGCATTGCATGTGCATTGTGTTCGTCAGTTTGGCATCATCTCCGGCTTCGCATTTAAAAACCAAGGCCGTGTAATTCACAGTGACGAGCAGCAATAGCCATCACGCATCTCTAACGCTTTCTCCCATTGCCGTTCGTCGCTCTCTCTCTTCTTTAGAGAATGTATCAAAACACGCCGCATGTGTGAAAGCATTTGCGTCTGTAAACAGGTAAACATTTTCAGTCTACTCATTTGCAGGAGCTTAGCATGGTGAAAACAATTTGTGCCGTTTGAAAAACCCTCTGCAAATGAAGCTTGAAATATTTTCTTAAAGTGCCGATATGTTTCATTCACACTTCGGTTTCAAATGCGCTAAGGAGGCTTCACTGTTTTCTGTCAAGCACTGGTCTCTCTCTCTCTGTGTGTTTGTCTCTCTGCTGAGAGCAGTTTTCAGTGAGTTCTGCAGGGAAGCTACATGAGTTTCCCCCACTCATTACAGCGCTGAAACCGCACGGGAGGCTCTACCTGAAACCCTCGGGTTCGAACTCTAGTACAGGATACTGGCTCGCCTCACTCTGCAGTGTGGAAACAGTTGTTCCAGAACATGTGGCATTGAGACGTGTGTGTGTGTGTGTGTGCGCGGATGAGCGGTGGAATTCTCGGCGTAATTAAGTCCACACACACCTGCCTGCGTCCAGACGCCAGGGTGAACTCCGCACCTGTTACCGTGGAAACCGAGTGGGAACCAGACAGGGAATTCCGTGAAATTCTGGAACAGCTGATGCAGGGACGGAGATGGAATAAACGGGTGTGAGGAGGGAGATGCACACACACACACACACACACACACACATGCACACACACACTTGATCACATATCAAACATGATAAGATTGAAATGTATTAGTATCTCTACTATAATAATACTAAAAATGTACTTCCGGATCCTGATGTTGAATTCCGGGTTCGGGTTTTAAATGTACTTAACTGTTATAATATGACATCAAAGTCAAAAATAACTGTCAAAAATAATGCTACAATAAATGTCGATATCCATTACAACCGTCAAAATAATGTTACAATATAACATCAAAGTCCAAAATAACAGTCAAAATAATGTTACAATATAACATCAGTGTCCAATATAACTGTGAAAAATGTTACTATAGAATGTCAATGTCCAATTTTTTGTGTCAAAGTAATTTTACAATATAAAGGCAACATCCAATATAACTGTCAAAGTAATGTTACAATATAACTGTCAAATTAATGTTACAATACAATGACAACGTCCAACATAACTGTCAAGATGATGTTACAATATAACGTCAAAGTCCAATATTACAGTCAAAATAATGTTACAATATATCATCAACGTCCATTATAACTGTAAAAAATAATGTTACTATAGAATGTCAATGTCCAATTTTAGTGTCAAAGTAATTTTACAATATAAAGTCAACATCCAATAACTATCAATATAATGTTACAATATAACGGTCAAAATAATGTTACAACATAACATCAACGTCCAATATAACTGTCAAATTAATGTTACAATATAACGTCAAAGTCCAATACTGTCAAAATGATGTTACAATATAACTGTCAAAATAATGTTACAATATTTCAACGTCCATCAACATCCAATATGTCAAATTAAAGTTACAATATAACAGTAATGTTACAATATAACGTCAACATCCAATATAACTGTCAAATTAATGTTACAATGTAACAATGTCCATTCTAACTGTAGAAATGTTGCAACATAACATCAATATCCAATATAACTGTCAAAATAAAGTTACAATATAATGTCAACATTATATACCTGTCAAAATAATGTTACAATATAACTGCCAAAATAATATTGCAATATAACGTTAATGTCCAATATAACTGTCAAAATGCTGTTACAATATAACACCAATGTCAAGTTTAATTGTGAAGATAATGTTACACTGTATGCAGCGTAACAATCTTTCGGCAGCACTCGAGTGCTTTCTGACTGACAGGCAGATACTTTCAATGCTCTCATACGTGTTTGTGTGAACTCTCTGTGAAGAACATTAGCGCCTCGCAGGAAATGCGGCTGTACGCATGAATGGTCAAATGCACTTCTTGGTCAAAATGCCTGTTTTTTAAGGAAACAGCACTGAGAGTCAATGTAAACAGAATGTCGGAATTGTGCATTTTCAGGTGCTGCCGTGAAAGATCGACCTATAGACCTTCTGCTGTCTGATAATATTAAGATTTATTTTAATTAACAATATTTACAAGAAACAGAGAGAAACATTCACAGGTTTTCACTTGTCTTTTTTGTTGACTGTTTAACTTAATCAGTGTTTACTTAATTCAGACACACTTAAAAGCCAATTTAATTTGTTAAAATTTATGGTAATATTTAACTTGAAATAATGAAGTGAGAATCTGAGAAACGTTCCATCCCTAATAGCAGAAGCTCTATCCCATCACTGACCCATGTGTGTCTGGTCTGTCAGGGTCTATAACAGAACACTCTGTGTTTACACTGAGCAGATCTCTGTCTTTCTGCTTTTCACATTACCCATCAGCCCCTCCTGTCTACTCCTCCTCAGCCAATGACCCTGATGGAGGAGAAAGAGGCCAGGATGCCCCGCCCATCAGCCCGCCCGCCCACCGCACACACCAAATAACAGACCTTGTTTCATTGCTGCGCCCTGAACACCTGCAAAACTTTCAGAGGGAAAAAAAGAACAAGTGAGTGAGTGAGCGAGAGAGTGAGAGAGAAATGAGTATGTTTGAACACAGCAGCCAGACAAAAGCCTTTCATGAGAGGGCACTTCTGTGGGAAAAACTCCTCACAGTGTCCGGTTACATTCCTGTCTGTCTCTCTCTGTCTGTCTCTCTCTCTGCTTCTTTAAACAAGAATGTAAGAGTAAATTTCACAGAATCTGTCAAGAGCAGGTCATGAAAATCAAAAAACAGAAACAAGAAATTACAATAATTTCTTGAAAACATTTCTGAAATTGTGATTTTCATGACAATTAAAAACATTTACCCCCCACATATTCGCATAACTATTATGCATCCATAACTTTTAATTTTAGGTTTTTGTCAATTCTGTTTTTCACAGTTGTGATTGTCATTATAATGCATTACTGGGATACATAAAAAACTACAGTATATATATATATATATATATATATATATATTTTTTTTTTTTTTTTTTTCAAATGCATAAAGGCAAGGTTGTGCTTAACACATTTTAAATAAATCATCGTTTTACCATATTTTGGTAACAGAATTTATTTTTTAATTATAGCAATAAAAATTGCAGGTAGGGGTTAAATTACCACAATTCTAATATAACTGTCAAATCAATGTTACAATATAACATTTATGTTACAATTAGGGGTGTAACGGTACACATATTCGTACCGAACCGTTTCGGTACAGGGCTTTCGGTACGATGCACCGTCTACCGAATGCATTACACTGGTTGCAGCCTAACCACCATTAACCACCAATAATCGCAATAAGCTCTGCTTTTTGTTACTTTCGATAAGAAACAAAGTGTCATATTTCAAATTCTGTCCACGAAATCACGAAATTCAAACAGAAAATGCTGTTTTGGCGCTCTTTAATGTGGCGTGACAGATCTCTGTATAGGCGCCTCATTTCAACCAGCAGTGCAGAGCGCGAGTCAACGCGATCATCTCTTCCTCTTTAATACTAGTTACAGAATAAACATGATACAAGAATGAACATCTGAAGGTATGTTGAAAGATACAGTACAACTTACAACTTAAATGGCCATATCTCATGTAATCGTTTCAATGCCGGAAAGACGTCAATAAAACAGCTTGTATACAATGTCAAGTAGCATTTACCTCAGAAAAGCCATTCAGTGTCCACAGCTTGTTAGTTCGCCAGAGAAATAAACTCTTTCGCTTAATATATGCTCCCTACATAGTTTACAGCATTAGCAGAGATTTTTTTTTATTCTTAAAGTCGTCATGAAATCAAAATTGACCCTATTTACTTAGTGCATATTACTAGTCTTGTGGTGAACAATTAATCTGTGTAAGTTAATACTCAGAAAAAAAATTGTTTGTCGTGATAATCTTTAATCAAAATCTGAAAAGTTACTTCCAGTCTGGAATGGTGTTCCTTCTCAGATGACGTCAGTTTGACGGCTTGGGTTGAAAACGCCTAAACCACTCCCCTCCAACTGTTAGTCTGCTATGAGCGAGAGATGGAGAGGAGGAGCGCTAAAGTAAAACCCTGCCCTCTATTCAATATTCCATTTCACTTGGAAATACGTCACAACACTGGAGAAAAGTCGTTTTCAACTTCCGGTTCACGGGGACTTTAAGAAACTTTTAGTTATAAATTTAATTTTATATTGTAATATTTAAAGATAGGAGATACAATTTGTTCAGTAAACCACTGTTTAATAATAAAAAAAAGCAATTTTATGTTTAGTTTTCTCCCCACCTGCTGTACCGAACCGTGACTTCAATACCGAGGTACGTACCGAACCGTGAGTTTTGTGTACCATTACACCCCTAGTTACAATATAACAGCAACGTCCAACATAACTGTCAAATTAATGTTACAATACAACGTCAACGTCCAATATAACTGTCAAATTAATGTTACAATATAACATTAATGTTACAATAAAATGTCAGTGTCCAACATAACTGTCAAAATAATGTTACAATGTAACATTGCCCATTCTAACTGTATAAATAATGTTTCAACATAACATCAACGTTCAATATAACTGTCAAAAAGTTACAATATAATGTCAACATCATATACCTGTCAAAATAATGTTACAATATAACGTCAATGTCCAATTTAACTGTAAAAAATAATGTTACCATATAATGTCAATGTCCAGTATAACTGTCAAAATAATGTTTAAGTAAAACATCAATGTCCAATATAACTGTCAAAATGCTGTTACAATATAATCAATGTCAAGTTTAACTGTGAAGATAATGTTACACTGTGCAGTGTAAAAATATTTCTGCAATTTTTTTAAAAATACTGTATTACTATATTGTAATTCAAAGTAAAATGATCGGACACAGTACAATAATGAGAATTTGTGGGTTAAATTGTTAGTGTCCCAATGTCAAAAATTCTTTATATATATAATATTTGCCTTTTAAATTTAGTACAAAATATGACCTGGACATGTTTTAGCAAAATTCACTTATAAAACTGTATAAAAATGCAGCGAAAAACAAATGCAGAATATTATAATTTGAGAGTTTCTGAGTGTTTCTCTGCGGTCGGTCTCATATGATGTATAAAGCGCATAACCCCAGCAGGTTTGGTTTCTGCTCTACGTGTCACGACACACACGAAAGGCAAACAGCTTCTTAAATACATATTTATTGGATAATTAGGGCTGTAATTGGTTCAGGCTGTAACGAGATGGACGTTAAACCAGCAACTGCAGCAAAAATTAGCACTTGGAAAAACAGTAGCACGTACTGCCCACACCGCGAGAGTGAGAAAAACACACACACACACAAGTGAAATGTACATAAACAAACACATAAAACACACACAAGTGCTTTCTATGACTGCAAATGGGTGCACACACACATACACACATACACGCGCATGCATGCATGCAAACGGCAGCCATAACCAAAGCATTGATGGAATGGAATGTCAATGGCGTCACAGATACACACACACACACACACACACACAAACACACACATACACACTGCCAGATGTTCAACTGCCTTTTAGGAAAACCAAGACAAGAAATCTCCTCTTACACACACACACACACACAGCAGATAATCCGAACACTTCACTTCAACCTGACACTTCCTGAATTTCCACTCATGCACGATAACATGAGAATAGCTGGAGGAATTTCACTGCTTAATCAAGCTTCTTTTGCTTAACAGAAAAGTTTCAACGATTTTAAGGGACATTACGTAACTTTTTGTTCAAAATTAACAGAATTTAAATCAATACATCAATACATGTGTCAATACATCACCAATGCCTCATCCAAAACATGTTTTTGTCTTACCCTGCTTCACTACGGTAAGCCTGTTATAAGTGTTTATATTCTAGACCTGTCAGGATGGTCTTGGTGGGAAATTGCGTACATACGTCACTCGCCCGTGAGTGTCTCCTCATATCCGTAAATAGAGAGAAGTTGCTCCTGCTTTAACGAGTGTCTGGTGTGGGAGTGGCACAGATTAGTTGTCACAACGAGCGAGACATGGAGCCGCTAAATCTCCAACCTTCATGAATCATCCGTTTTCAACAAGCGCCCCGAACAGAGGAGATAAAACAAGATGTAATAAAACAAGAATCAACATTGGCTTAGCTTTAGGAGATGGCGAGAACTGAGGGATTTGACATGTTGTAAAAGCGACGCGGAGATAATGGTGTTTTTATTACTCAACAGATGAGTTAGGTGTTTTATTGAACAGATAAACAGCTATATGTACACTACCAGTCAAAAGTTTGGAATCGGTATGTTTTTAGAAGAAGTTTTGTCTTGTCACCAAGGCTGCATTTATTTAATTAAAAATACAGTAAAAACTGTAATATTGTGAAATATTATTACAATTTAAAATAACTGTTTTCTGTTTGAATATATTTTATAAAGTAATTTATTCCTGTGATCAAAGCTGAATTTTCAGCATCATTACTCCAGTCTTCAGTGTCACATGATCCTTCAGAAATCATTCTAATATGATGATTTGCTGCTCAAGAAACATTTATGATTATTATCAATGTTGAAAACAGTTGTGTACTTTTTTTTCAGGATTCTTTGATGAATAGAAAGTTCAAAAGAACAGCATTTATCTGAAATACAAAGCTTTTGTAACATTATACACTACCGTTCAAAAGTTTGGGGTCAGTAAGAATTTTTATTTTTTTGAAAAGAAATTAAAGAAATTAATACTTTTATTCAGCAAGGATGCATTAAATCGAACAAAAATGACAGTAAAGACATTTATAATGTTACAAAAGATTATATTTCAAATAAATGCTGTTCTTTTGAACTTTCTATTCATCAAAGAATCCTGAAAAAAAAATGTTGTACACAAATATTTTGTACAATTGTACACAATAAATGTTTCTTGAGCAGCAGATCATCATATCAGAATGATTTCTGAAGGATCATGTGACACTGAAGACTGGAGTAATGATGCTGAAAATTCAGCTTTGATCACAGGAATAAATTACTTTATAAAATATATTCAAACAGAAAACAGTTATTTTAAATTGTAATAATATTTCACAATATTACTGTTTTTACTGTATTTTTAATCAAATAAATGCAGCCTTGGTGAGCAGATGAAACTTCATTTAAAAACGTTAAAAATCTTACAGATTCCAAACTTTTGACCGGTAGTGTACACTAAAAAATGTTGGGTTTAAAATGGTTAAATATGGACAAATCCAGCAATTGGGTTGTTTGTCTGAAAGAAGATAGTCATATACACCTAGGATGGCTTGAGGGTGAGTAAATCATGGGATAATTTTTGGGTGAACTATCCCTTTAAGCCTAGTAGTGAATGTTTTATGAGCAGTAGGATAATCATAGTCATATACACCAAGTCACGCAGAGCCGAAGCACAACCAAAACAATGTTCTTCCGCAAAATGCATACAGTTTTGTTTTTTAACCACTAAAGTGCCAAAAGTTACACAGTGTACCTTTAAATAGTTAAGAAGCAATTAAAAAAAATACCAATATGATTGACCAGATGATTGGTCAATCCAGTGCTAAACTACACAATGTTCTGTTGCAAATAAATTCACTCTATATCAGGTCCATCACAATATAGTACAACCTTATTGATGAAATTTTAAACTGGAGTCAGTGTTATTTTAGCATTACTTTAGCAACTAATGTAGATTTTATTAATAATTTTATTTTCTAACTATAATGGAATAATACATAAACAACTCGCAAGTCATAATTATCTACATAAAAGGAGAGAAACAAGAGCAGATGAACATGGATCATGGAAACACCCTCTAAAACCAGACTCCATCTCCACTGCATGAACGTTTCTGCTCACGCTTGTCATTTTGATCAAATGTACATTGTATTCCCACTGCACTGAACAGATTCCTTCATTCTCAAATGCTTCTGCGTGTTCGAACCTTTTCCCACATCAAAGAAGAAGGACAGACACCCAGGTGCATCAGGAAACCTGCAGCCAACATGAACTGATTCATCGAAGGATTTACACAACTGATGAGATACTGTTTGAGAAACACTGACCAACTAGTTAGGCTAGATGAAACAATCCCACAGATGCACATTGACGGGGGGACCCGAGCCACATCTACAGACCATAAGATCACAGACACTCTTTTAATGCCAGAAGTGAAGCAAACACCCAGCAACCACACAGAACAAAAATGCATCATGACTTCTCCATATTTTCATCTTGCGAATCATCTCATGGAGTTCTGGATATTTAAAACAAACAAAATCTTTCGGCATTCCAGATAAACGTTTGACGATAAAAGTAGCATGAAACTTAGCGCGTGTTAATTCTGAACTCTGTATACGAATAAAACATCATCAGTGAAACCTCCAATAACAAACACACACACTTCACCCTCTGACACAGATGACATCACATACGTGAGACATGCAAACATTAGCCTCTGTCACTGCTCAATTATGGCAGCCATTACAGTGGCACATCTTCCAGCGGCACACTTGACAATATCCAAACAAGTCAGCCGTTTTAATTAAAAGTTCTCCGTTTCAGCGTGCACCTCACCTGCCGTGTTAATTACACACAGTGCTGCTGTTCTTCTGCCTTTATTTTCAGACGGCTAATTACACTTTTTTGAGTCTCGTCACCTTCACTGCTATGAGCAGGTGCGACGAGAAAACAAGGTGTGCTATTCCCACCCCTGCACGGAGAATCACGGGGATTCGTTAAGGACAAGACCACTCGTTAACACACAGGGAAATGTTACTGCTCAGAGGCTGGTCTTTCAGAGCTCGAGAGATGTAATGGAGTTCTCAGTTACACCTCATTTAGGTACCAACTTTGTCTCAGATGTTTCTCGTAAAAACCTGCACTGACAATCATCAAGTTTCATTAAGGGAAAGAGTTAACTCAATAACATTTCATTGCTCCGAAGTTGTTCTTTCATAACTTATGAGACTTAAATGAGATTAACTGAGAATCACATTAAGTATTTAACTTTGTCAGTGCAGTTTTTTTTTTAGGAGAAGCATTTGAGACAATCATAAAGCTTCATTAAAGGAAAGTGTTAATTCAATAAATTGTTTTTTCTCAGAAGTTGCTCTTTCATAACTTATGAGATTTGAATGAGACATAACTGAGAATCATCGTATTTAACATTGTCTCAGAGGTTTCTCCTAAAAACTTTTCACTTACAATTATGAAGTTCATTAAGTAAAAGTGTTAACTCAATAACACTTCATTGCTCAGAAGTTGCCCTTTCAAAACTTATGAGACTTGAATGAGACATAAATGAGAATAACTAAGTATTTATTTAGTCTCAGATGTTTCTCCTAAAACTTTTCACTGACAATCATGAAGCTTCATTAGGGGAAAATGTTAATTTAATCAAATGTTATTGTTCAGAAGTTGCTCTTTCATAACATATGAGACTTAAATGAGACATAACTGAGAATAACTAAGTATTTAATTTAGTCTCAGATGTTTCTCCTAAAAACTTTTCACTAACAATCATGAAGCTTCATTAAGGGAAAGATTTAATTCATAACTTATGAGACTTAAATGAGACACAACTGAGAATCACATTAAGTATTAAACTTTGTCAGAGCAGGGGTATTTTTAGAAAAATATTTTGAGACAATAATAAACCTTCAATTAAAGGAAAGCGTTAATTCATTAAAATGAACTTTGTCTCAGATGTTTCTCCTAAAAACTTTTTACTAACAATTATGAAGCTTCATTAAGGGAAAGAGTTAATTCAATAAAATGTTATTGCTCAGAAGTTGCTCTTTCATAACTTATGAGAGTTGAATGAGACATAAATGAGAATCACATTAAGTATTTAACTTTGTCAGAGCAGTTTTTTAGTTGTTTTTTAGCATTTGGGACAATCATTAAGCTTCATTAAAGGAAAGAGTTAATTCAATAAAATATTTTTTTTCTCAGAAGTTGCTCTTTCATAACTTATGAGATTTGAATGAGACATAACTGAGAATCATCGTATTTAACATTGTCTCAGAGGTTTCTCCTAAAAATTTACAGTTATGAAGTTCATTAAGTAAAAGTGTTAACTCAATAACACTTCATTGCTCAGAAGTTGCTCTTTCATAACTTGTGAGAGTTGAATGAGACATACAGTATTTGAGAATCACATTAAGTATTTCACTTTGTCTCTGATATTTCTCTTTAAGTAGGAGAATAAAAACAATCACAAATGAGTCAACAAGCTATAAAATGAATGAGTGGAGCAGCTCAGATAATTTGATGAGAAATGTTTGCGTTCATATTGAGATGTCGGACTTTGGATTGCAAATCTCAGCACAGTTTGAGACATGGTTGAGATCTCTTCTGAAACTCTAGAGATGGCACATGTGAGATTACTGGGGTCTTTTTCTCAGGACAAACATCTTGAGATTTCAGAAGAAGTCTCCATTTGTTCTCACTGCTGTATAGGAGAAACACTTGAGACATAAAAGTGATCAAATTTGTCTTTTTTCTTTCGTGTGACTTAGCATGGGAGTGACTCTCGATGAGTTAACAGTGCGTTTCAACAGCGCAGTCATCATGGGAACATTCAGGAACCTGTTTGAAAAGGGCAGGGCGATTTTCCAAAGGTCATTGTGAATGGCAGAGACTGATGGGTGTTTCCCATGAATCGTCATTACCCACAATGCACTTTGGTCCCATTGTTGTTTCATGGGGGTGCTGAATCACTCGTGGACAGTAGCGTCTTTAGTCGGTACACTCTCTCAGGCCGTGTTTTTAAGTCATTCATTACAACTCTGGACAGGACGGGATCAGAAATGACAGTCCCGTTCAGGCTCTGCAAAGCGTCTTTGTGCAATACAAATAAAACAATAACATTCAATTACATGGATCTGAACAGATTGAACTGGATTGCTGGACCGCCTTAACCAAACCCGACAGATGGAAAGCGGACTATATTACCCATCACAGGACCAAACTGCACCAGATTAGATCAACCTGGACTCGACTACCTGAACTAAGCAAGACTCCATAAATAGATAAACCACAACGACCAAATCTAACATTAACTGAAGGTGAAAAGCAGCCTCCGTTCCACTCAGGAGACCAGCACACAAAAACAGGAAGTAGCTCTGCCTGCACTTCCTTACAGACATCAGCGTCTCTGTCCAAAACAACACGAGCGCTGCTCACCCGGCCTTCAAAATCAACCTGTTTATCAGACACTTCACATGAACATCCGTTTTTATCTCCTTTAATTGTACTTATTTTTTCCTGTTGATGGGTTTTTCACTTGTGCAGACTTTAGCAGGGTTGTTGTGGGAAACTAAAACATCAAAATACTTTGCAAAGTAAACACAAAATAATATAAAAATGGCAAAAAAAATCAGTAGTTTTGTCTTGTTTTCCTGTAAAAGATACATGTAAATATCCTTAAAACAAGAGAAATGTATTTGAGCCAAAAAAAATGTATAAGATTGTATTCAGAATATATTTTTATGTATATTAAATTTATGCTTAAAAAAAGAAAAAAAAATTGCAAAAAGGATAAGAAAAATAAACCTAATTCAAAATACATTCTCTGACAAGATTTATGATAAAAATAGTAAATAATAAATATAATAAATAATTTAAAAAATGGAAAATCTACCTTAAGGATGTTAAATAATAATAATCATAAAATAATGAATAGTAAATCAACCTTGTTTAAGGATGTTAATAATAAACAATAATGAAAAATAATGAATAATGAATCCACCTTGTTAAAGGACATTAAATAATAATAAATAATGATTAAAAAATAGTGAATAGTAAATCTACATTAAGGATGTTAAATAATAAATAATAATAAAATAATAAATAATAAATCTACCTTGTTTAAGGGCATTAAATAATAAATAATGATAAAAAAAGAGTAGTAAATCTACATTGTTTAAGGATGTTTAATTGAAAAAGACAAAAGTACTGATTATTTAAATGTATATAATATTTTTTAGAAATATTTAGAAACAATTGCAGTGAACAAAGTTTTTAAATGGAATTTATATTCAGCATGAAACTTATGCAATGCAAAAAAATGAATATAGGGCAGAATTTGACTTTATACTTGAATGGATCATAAAAATTGCCCAACTAATATGGATGTGGGCGAAAAATACTAGAGGGATTGACGACATCAGAGGAGGCGGAGCCAGTTATTACACATGATGAAAGACAGTTTTTCCTTCTTAATAACGTACTGATGATCATTCACAGTAAGACCAGGAACACGAATTAAGAGTCAGCTTTGATTTCACAACCCGGCCGCACCACAGGCTCCCTACATCACATAAGCGCTAATCAACATGCAGCGAATGTTGCGTCTGCACCCTTCTCCAACAGTTCAAGCACAAATAGGTTTAAGAGCCCCATTTCCAGGTCAAACAAACAGTGTGTGAGAGCCCAGACCAGCCTTATCAAAGCAGAGCAGAGATAAAAAGAAGAAACATATTCACCAACACACACACGCAGACATTTAATCACAAAGGAAGTGGGCTACAGGACACAACAATGTCAACAGAAAGAGAATCCAGCCAAAGGCATGGTGGGAAACAAACTCTGCTGACGTAACTTTGGAGGACACGACCAGCTCGACCGGCTGATTTTTGGGGGGGACGAGACACAAACGAGTTAAAAACAAGAGGAGCTATTGTGCCGTTCAGAGGCTGATCGGGGATGATCTGTCATGATTATGACACTCAAATTATAAACTTTTATTAAGGTTCTTTAAGTGCAATATTCGGCCCGGAATTGATTTTTACAGGTATAGTTTTAAATTTATGGTAAAATAAAATAAAAATTTAAAATAAAAATCTGACAGCTATGGGTGCGGCGTCTGCAGAATACTATGAAATTTATCAAAAATATTATCATCAAATGAAATATAACAGTATACTACCGAAAATATGGAAAAATTTCTCTTCTGCTCACCAGGGCTGCATTTATTAGATCAAAAATACAGTAAAAATAGTGAAATATTATTACTATTTAAAACAGCTGTTTTTTGTGAATATATAGTAAAGTGTAATTTATTGCTGTGATCAAAGCATCATTACTCCAGTCTTCAGTGTCACATGATCCTTCAGAAATCATTCTAATATGATGATTTGCTGCTCAAGAAACTTATCAATGTTCATATTTTTGTGGAAACCATGATGCATTACCATTTAAACACTGGGGTGAGTAAGGAAAAAAGCTGAAAAGAAATACTTTTATTTATCAAGGACACATTAAATTGATCAAAACTGACACTAAAGATATTTATGAAGTTACAGAAGATTATATTTCAAATAAATGCTGTTCTTTTGAACTTTCTATTCATCAAAAAGCATCTTAAAAAATAAAATGTATCACAGTTTCCACAGTTTTAAGCAGCAAAAACTATTTCCAACACTGATAATAATAATAAGAACTATTATAAATAATTGAGCACCAATATTAAAATCATGTGACACTGAAGACTGGAGTAATGATGCTGAAAATTCAGCTTTGATCACAGGAATAAATTACAATTTACTATATATTCACATAGAAAACAGTTATTTTAAATTTTAATAATATTTCACAATTTTTACTGTATTTTTCATCCAGTCTTGGTGAGCAGAAAAGACTTCTTTCTAAAACATTAAAAAAAAAAAAATTCCAAACATTTGACCGGTAGTTCCCCATTTTAAATATCTGGGGCATTTTTATCACTTTCGATGCCATTTTTGTCTTTTTTACTTTCGGCAAGAGTGAATTTGGGACAGATGGTATAAAATGCAGTCAGAGGCCAGAAAATCAGAGCAGATGAACAAAAGGAGCAGGAACTGGAGATCCTCTTCATCAAGGAGGGACTGAGTTTCTATATAAAGTAGAGATGCTTGACCTCGCATGTTTAGTCTCTGCATGTATTGACATCAGTACGGCACAAGAGGAAGGTCATCTAGGGACTCGAACACAACATTCACACACCACTCTGACTGCACAAACAGTGCTGTTCTGTGAGCTGCGGTGAACTAAACTATCTGTGAGACAATGAAAGTTAAGAGAGATTTTGACGTAACATTTTTTTGGCATCTTTTCTCCAACAGCTCTGCTTGATGACTCTAGACATCTAATAATAAAGAAGAAGCATTCTCAGCACTGATGATACTACAGCGATGATGAATTCAAGAGGCCTAAATGATAAAAGTCGAGGGTGTCTCATATTTTCACATTCATTCAAAAAAAATGTATATATTATTAAAATACTTTTAAGGATCATTATATGAATATGAGCGTCAAAAATATATAATCATACGTTCACTGTTAAAAATGCTGGGTTAAGAACAACCCAAGTTGGGTTGAAAAGGGACAAACCCAGTGATTGGGTTGTTTTAACCCAGCAGTTGGGTTAAATGTAGTTTTATTTAACCCAACTATTGCTTCAAAATAACTATATGTCTGGCTTAAAATGAACCCAAAATATGTTGGAAATTAAAAATCAGACACATACTTAGGCAACAGTAATAATCAAAAGATGAACATTTATTAATAAGCAATATAATAAATGTTTATTGTTTAATTATTATTCATTAAACACATTAATAAATGTTAATTTCCAACATATTTTGGGTTCATTTTAAACAAGCAATACAGTCATTTTTAAACAATAGTTGAGTTAAATGAAACTACCCAGCAGGTTGGGTCAAACATTTAACCCAATCGCTGGGTTGAAACAAATGACCCATTCGCTGGACTAAAACAACACAATCGCTGGGTTAAAACAACCCAATCGCTGGGTTAAAACAACCCATTTGCTGGGTTAAAACAACCTAATCGCTGGGTTAAAACAACCCAATCGCTGGACTAAAACAACCCAATCGCTGGGTTAAAACAATCCATTCGCTGGACTAAAATAACCCAGTCGCTGGGTTTGTGCATTTTCAACCCAACTTGGGTTGTTTTTAACCCATTTTTTTATAGTGTATATTATATAACAATTAATAATAATTCTTTATATAATAATTAAATACATTATATATTATATATATATATATATAAATATAATTATGTATTATTAATGCTCATATTCATGTAATGAGCACACACACAAACATATTTTCATTTAATTGTTTATATGTAATATATATTTAATTATTTATTTATTTATTGAATAATTTTAAGGATCATTATATGAATATGAGCATTAAAGGTATATAATTATATGTATATTACATAATAACAATTAATAGTAATTATTTTTTAAATAATTACATACATTATATATAAATATATATGATTAAATATAATTATATATTTTAAAGCTCATATTCATGTAATGAGCACACACACATATACTTTATATATATTTTATTTATTTGTTTTTAAGGTTCATTTTATAGATATGAGCATTAAAATTATAATTACATGCATTTTACACAATAACGATTAATAACAATTATTTATAATAATAATTACACACACACGCACAAGTCTTCAGAAGTCATATGATGCTATGAGTGAAGAACAGGCCCAAATTTAAGTCACCATTCACTGAAAATCATCTCCTCCATTCATAAACACACTGACAATCACTGATGTCAAACCTGTTGGAACATTTATTGAGGTGGCAGGTCTAAAACGAGAAGAAATGAGATTGCACGACTTCAGGACACTTGAAATAATAGTCATACGGAGCACTTCTGCAGCGTTGAAAAGTGTAGCACTGGGAAAAGTGATGTTTTAAACGGATAAAAAGTTCCTAGAGTAACATTTTAGAGTAAAATTTGTAAAAAAAATAAATAACCCCACCAAGTCAGAAGCCTATTATAAGCAGGCTCATTATTAGCATTAGATAGCACTAATATTGCTATTACAAGCTAAAACGCTCATTAATTCCTAATCTCAAGCACAATTAAAGGGTTTGATATTCCTCCGCATCTCTCCCCCTCGCCGCCTCGGCTCCTTTTCTGCCGTGGTTCTGCTCGCTAAGAGAAAGACAAAGACACTCTGAGAGGTGCTGGATTGTGGGAGGAGAAATCTTCTTCTCTCTCTTCATCTCTGCGCTTAATGCAATCGCTGCCGTCTGATTGACAAGCAGAACCAAAACAGAGCGATGCAAATAGCAGCACGGCTTTGCGCCCGGCACTTTTTTCGGCGCGTTATTAAAATAACCCCACTTTTCAACGTGGCTTAATAAGCTACGGCTGTTACCAGAACAAACGCACGGGCCTATCTGCCGCTAGCCGAATCCTCTCAAAAAGCGCCAGAGACTGGCACGAGCTACCCGCGAGCTTCGAAACGGATAGATAATACATAAATTTAGCGCCGTGCCCACACGTTCTCATGATCCGCGCGTGTTATTTATTTAATATGCCTTCTTTTTTCTCAACGATTCACACTTTATGAAACATTTCCTAGCGATTGGAACCCAAGTTGCATGGCAACAGACTAGCTGTAGTTTGGAGACCCCCCTCCATCCTCCTGCCCGACTTTCCAACAGCGTAAAACTGCGGCACAATCCAGGCGAAAGCGCAGGAACCGAGGGGCAAAGAAAGGGGGAAGGGGGCGGCATGCAAATTATCGAACCCTAAACAACACTCAAGTCTGAAGAAAACAATAGCAGCCATTGAAAACATGAAGACACCGACTGCACTGACAAACGCTCCCTCAGCCCTCCATCTGTGCATTCAGATCACCACATACATGCACTTTCTTTCTCTTTTTTTTTTTTGCATGCATGCAGTAAAAGCGTGCACAGGAATGAGCAGTGGATTCCATATGTTGCGCTGGTTTCCTTCCTGAATCCACCTCCAGGGTCAAGGTCATTTATTTTTTGTCGCTTCTAATTATTTATTTATTCGCTCTTTTTTCCCCCCCTGCAGGAAACATTCATCAGACGCGGAATTAAAATCAGCTTTCCAGATTTTTTGCAAACGACATTACAACCTGCAACGTAATAAAATGTCACGTTTTATAAAACGCACACTTTAACAACACAAATCTCTGGTGCGGCGTCCGTACGGCACGAATTATGCATGAGTGTGTTTGTGCAGAAAACAAGCATCTGCCACAACAATCAAACTCGCATCGCAAAATTGCACATGAACTGTGACACGAACACACACACACACCTGAAGAAGTTTGCCAGGTCAAAGTCACAAATATCTCCCCACACACACACACACTTTAAACCAAGCTTATAATAACTCTGTGACAGCGACAGAGGGCCGTTACAGACACACACACACACACACACAAAAAAAACATGCTTCAGTTTCATTTGACATACTTGAGCCCGAGAAATGTCCACTTCCCAGAGACGTCGGTCCGTTCTTCCCGCTGCTGACAGGAGGGGAAAACATCTACAAAACAATCATGACAACACATTAAAAACTTGCCCTGAATCAAAGAATATAAAAAAGCATTTATGCTATTCCCTGCATTATTATTATTCAATCTGATCACAATGCATGCATCATCTTACTGTTAATTTGATTAATAATATAAGCCTCAAATGCGAAACCAAGCCAAATTTCACATAATCAGAATGTCCTGAGCACATAAACTAGCCAATAGTGTCAGCAGATGGAATATTTTTGGAACTGTGGCTTCATAAAAACACATTTCCTGAGTGAAAACTTCCCAAAAGCATTTCTCACAGGATGCACATTTAGCTGGTTTTTCACTTTTGACACTGAACCAGATGAAGGCATCATCAGTCCACTGAATCTACTCTAATCTCACGTCCCTTGTCAAAAATCATCCAGGAATGCTTATGGAATTTTCTATCATCATTTGGAAGCAATCCTAATGGGATCAAACTTGAAGATTCTATTGGATTTTTTTTCTTTGTCTTGAGAATTTCATTCAGCAGAACTGTATTTGATCCCATTAGGACTGGATCCAGAATATAATCACGAGAAATTCCATTAGAATTCCTTGAGAATTTTTTTAAAGGGTCAACACAACATTCATATGACTCTATATTAAAGAGAAAAAAAAAACACAAGAAAAGACTGAATAAAGTGGGATATACTACCATTGATGTGGGGAACATTTTCAAATCGCTGTTTCGCATCTATAAGACAACAGAATTACTAATGCAACATCACATCTATCAAATCCACACAAGCTTTTGCAACTTTCTTTCAGATTTCAAATGCAATTTACGCGGCACAGTCAGTGCGCAAAAGTCATCTTAAAGCGCACAGAAACACAATGAAATGTGACAAAACCAAACAAAGTGTGATCATTGACCTCCAGCATGGAGAAACGCACTTACCGCGCTGAAATCCAGTAAATCGCTCAGTTCTTTATCCGTCCCTAACGCGGCCATTCTCTGATGATGATGATGGTGATGATGATGGTGATGATGCATTTTTAGAAATATCACATAAACCTAAAAACATGGAAACAGATCGCAATGAGAAAACACCCGATCAGGAGGAGCGTGTCTGATCTTCAGAAACACACACACACACACACGCACGCGCTCGCGCTCACACACATACACACGCGCAAACACACGGACCCACGGCACGATCGAGCCCCAAAAAATCCACTCCGCGTGAAAAAGAGTCTGTGGATCAGAGGAACATTCTGCCACAAGGTGAAGCGGACGCGCAGGTGTCCGGTAGCGCGATGCGAACAAAGTCTCTCCAAGTGTCCCTCCGGCAACAATCCGAATCAATAACTGAGTGAGAATGTGGATTAAATAAACACTCAGATCTGTTTGTGATGTGTTTCGCGCCGCTCGTGGAGTGTTTTATTGACAGGACGGTGAAGAAGCTCGTGTTCGCTCGGCGGAGAGCGGCGCGCGCCGGATCAGTGTGCGCGTACAGCCACCTACTGCAGGAGCGCTTCATACAGACATACACACTCTGGAATACCGCGCGGAAAATCGCAACTTTCACTGCCACAACCTCATATTAAACGCTTCACACTCTGATCGAGTGCGTGAAGGCGGTTTTGGTGCTACTTTTAATAATTATTTCATATTTGTGCGCGTGTCCTAGAGCACGAGCGACAGCTGAAAGCACCCCGGAGTCAACTTTGGGTCACTTTAATTTTTTAATAGAGAAACAAAAACTTTTTTTTATGTGAATCTGTGGATGTTTAAATTGATGATGATGATACTAATAATAAACAAATAGTTCAAGACAACATTCATATAAATTTGATTAAAAAAAAAAAAAGACATTTTCAAAATCGCTGTTCACAAGTACTAATACAACAAACTCCTTTCAGATTTTTAAAAACAAATATAAATACATAATCAAATAAAATTTGACCATTTAAGGCCAACTAAAAAGATAACTATAATGATATTAATACCTATATTAGCCTCCACACAATCACACGATATCGTTCTTTTGTCGTCTGTCGCTTTAAATGCTCGCGCCTCTTAAAGCAGAATGGATTCTGTTTGGCTGTCAATGTTTTTATCGTTCATCAGTTAAAAAAAAAAATCGTTTTGAAAGCATTAGTTGGAACATTATCGAGTCCAACCTTTAGTTTAATCGTTTGTTTTACTCGCGTTTTCACAGTTTCCCCTATGAAATCCAGTCATGCAGCAGGTTCTTTTGCCACTCAGTCCTGAGGGAGCGCGATCCGGCGGGAAAGTGATGACGCGTTTTAACGGTCATCAATATCGTAAAGCCTGCAAAGTTTTGTATATTTTAATTTTTTTTAAAAAATGTATGTACATTTATAACACTGTACATTGTATTATATTACCTTTGCATCAAATTACAAAAAACTAGTTAACGCTGCTGTGAGGGTGTTTCTAATACAGCTATGGCTATCTGCTATCAATTGCTCTTTTTTCCTCTTTTTGAAAATTGTGAAAACACAAGTGTGGAGTTTTTCTTTTGTTATTTGTGCAAATGGAAACACAAAAAAATATATTTAATGAAGTCTTTCATTCACCGCTATAAAGGTTAACCCAAATATGATGACTTCCGCTTCTGAGAAACCCGGAAATGTGAAAAAAAAATCGTCTATATAGTTCCTTTGTGTTGTTATCGTTATAGTTGCAGTGTGGACTCTGCTAATCTTTTACATTTAACGATTTTTAGAACTATATCGTTATCGTACTTGGTGTGAACAGGCCTTAAAGGGATAGTTCACCCAAAATTCATCATTTACTCACCCTCAAATTGTTCCAAATCTGAACTTTTCTTTGTTTTGCTGAACACAAAATAAGATATTTTGAACGTTTGTAACCAAACAGTTGAAGGGTCCCATTGACCTGTGAAAAAAAAAATACTATGGAAGTCAATGGTGCCCCAACTTGATGGTGAGTAAAAGACAGAATTTTCATTTTTGGGTGAACTACCCCTTTAAGATTCAGCCCCTCGTGCATATCCTTCTCTAACCCCTTCAAACCAGAGTAACAATTGCAAACTAGTAAAATGTGTTTGCTAATATGACTTTAGCTGACTGAAACAATGGAGCCCTTGGCTGATATTTTCTCCTCAAACGCTTCATGCCAACAAAAAACCACTACAGCACTTTCCCAAACACCTGTAGTGCTGCAACAGACTGTTTTTTTGTTTTGCATGAGAGGAGAAGAATGGAGAGTTTATTCCCAATGATTGCACTTCAGACACAATGCATATTCATGTGTAATGTTTAATGTTTGTCAATGTGGCTCAGAGCTGGTAAGGTTAAAAGGTGGGTTCATTTTCAAAAGAAACTGATGATAAATATCACTGTTATCAGAGTCTGTAGCTCGCAATATTGATCCATCATCAGTTTAATTCATTAATTAATGTGTTTTAAATGCATCACTGTGGCTTTCATAACAAGTATTTAATATGGTTGTTTTGGTGGATCACACACACAGGCCTAATGAAAACCTGCAGAAGCGTCTCTTTAAGAGGTCTGATGTGTCACCGGAGTCCATTATTTCACACACCTGCACTGAAACCTTCCCTGTTAACCCACAGATCAGATGTAAAACATGAAGATGTGGATTGTTACAGAGTTACAAGAGCTGTAGTCGTACCGGTCACATCTGACAGACCGTCGCTCATTCAGTCGAGTCTTGTGGAATGAAGTTTCCAGGCCAATCCTGCATCTGTCAAAAGGAATTCTGGAAGCTGACATCATGTTTACAAACATATTTAAAAGACTAAGAGCACAGATCATCTATAAAACCATTTCCTTTCTATAAAACACTCATCCAAGAATGTGTTTTAAACTACTGCTGTTCAGGTGGGTCAGAAAACATATAAATGAGCCAATCGTCCTAGTGACAGAAATGACATCACTTCCTGTTTGGCTGCAGTGCCTCGTGGTGGATTTGAAGATCCTTAAGATGTAAAGTTTAGGCTTTAAAGTGACTCACTATGCAAAAAGTGTCAGCATCTTCAAGGCCAGATTTGTTTATTGTATTACTGGTGAAAGCTGAAAATCATTTGACAATTTTTGTGCAGCAAAATCTGAACAATATTTGACTCAAATTTGACGCATATATTTGTAACAGGTGGGCAGAAAAAAATCTGACAAGCCAATATTTATACACTAATATGAGAACATTTGAGTGTGACTAAACAAATTAAAAATGAACTGAAAAAAATTGCGCTAAAAAATTGAGGCCCTTCCAGAAATTATATATATTTAAATTTATATGTATATATAGTGCTGTCAAATGATTAATTACAATAAATCGAATCCAAAATAAAAGTTTGTTTACATAATATATGTGTGTACAGTGTTTTTTTAATATGTATATATAAATACACACATACAAGTAAGAAATATTTACATGAATACATCTATATTTATGTATACATATAACATATATAAATATATTTTTGTTAAATATATACATGCGTGTGTGTACACACACATATAAACACAAACTTTTATTTTGGATGCAATTAATCGCAATTAATCGTTTGATAGTGCTAATTATATAATAAAAATATAAAATATTATAACCAGAGTTTTAGAGGCAGATCCCTAACTAATTTTATAATTAATAACTTTTTACCACACCTGCCAATGGCCAGTGAAAATTTACAGGCCAGTGATTTTTCTTTGTCTTTTGTTGTTTGAATCAAATTAAAAACACAGCAGGAATATTAGGCTGCTGTCACTTTAAGAGCTGCACAGATCCAATATGACACACATGCATTTTCTTTCTCAACTGAATATATTTATGAGGATACTTAAGACAGGAATTTTGACATAATTTTGTTTGAATATGTCTTTTCAAATGCAAGAAGACGTGAAAGAGAGCTCAGTTCAGTATTCGTGGATTTCTGGAACGAATCGAGTTCCCTTTCATGTTTTCTTGCACTTTCGTGATGATGCAGCACTGGCCTGTCATCTGTCCCGACCGTCATTCATGTTCATGTTCTCACAATATTTAGAATTCATCACAATGTTCCTGGCCAACTGGCGATTGACACCATTTCATATACTCGCCAACACCGATTTTTACTCGCATTTGTTGCTTGGCGAGTGGGCCATATAACTTTTTCCAGTAATTTTATAGACTTGTAAAAGCATGATTTTTTTAGTTATTCAGAGGCATGTAAACTACAGTATTCAGAGCAAGTTATTTAGACCGCAGCATTAATAACCAAACCATAAGAAGAGTACAGTAAGAAACATAAGCTCAGCCTTCACATGATCACATGGAACAGGCTGCAGCTGTGGAAACAGAGCGCTGTGTGGAAACCGATTGTGAAACTTCACAAAGATTCCTCCCGGATCATGCAAAAATACCGCAGTAATCAATACCGGCAACGGTCTGAGGTTACGAACTGATTCTCGTGCGTTTAGAGAATTCAGCCGGTTCTGTATGTAAATTCAGCTCTGAATCTCAACTGTTCATTGATTTTTATTTTCAGCTCTGTGCACTTAAATATAAAATGGACCAGGTGTGTTTAAGTCCCACGATCCAAAGGGGATCTGTTACATGATAAATGCAAATAATACCTTATAATAATGTACAGCGTTTATTTTATTTGATCCATCTTTCTCTGTATTCTCCAGATTTTCTGTTGTATTTTCATTTATTTACTATTTATCTACTTTATTTTGTTGTCATTAGTGCTGTCAAATTGATTCATCGCAATTAATTGCATCCAACATAAAAGTTTTTGTTTACATAGTGTATATATATATATATAATATATGTGTATGTGTGCATATAAATATAATTATATATATACACATTATATAAACAAAAACTTTTATGTTAGATGCAATTAATCACGATTAATCGATTTGACAGCACTAGTTGTCATACAGTACGCGATGCTGGTATTACATTTTTCTTTTTCACTTTTCTTTTTTCCCCCCATTTACTGTGTCAGGCAATTGCTATGTTGTAATGTGTTAATAAAAATAATAAAAAATTAAACATTAAAAAAATCATGCACATTGAGGACAGCACAATCTACACTCTGAAAAATGCTGGGTTAAAAACAACCCAAGTTGGGTTGAAAATGACCCAGCGAATGGGTTGTTTTAACTCAGCGAAAGGGTTGTGATTGGGTTGTTTTAACCCAGCGAATGGGTTGAAAATGACCCAGCGAATGGGTTGTTTTATCTCAGTGAAAGGGTTGTGATTGGGTTGTTTTAACCCAGCGATTGGTTTGTTTTAACCCAGCGAATGGTTTATTTTAACCCAGCGAATGGGTTGTAATAACCCAGCGATTGGTTTGTTTTAACCCAGCGATTGGGTTGTTTTAATCCAGCGATTGGGATATTTTAACCCAGCGATTGGGTTGTTTTAACCCAGCGATTAGGATGTTTTAACCCAGCGATTGGGTTGTTTTAACCCAGCGATTAGGATGTTTTAACCCAGCGATTGGGTTGTTTTAACCCAGCGACTGGGTTGTTTTTAACCCAGCGACTGGGATGTTTTAACCCAGCGATTGGGTTGTTTTAACCCAGCGATTAGGATGTTTTAACCCAGCGATTGGGATGTTTTAACCCAGCGATTGGGTTGTTTTAACCCAGCGATTAGGATGTTTTAACCCAGCGATTGGGATGTTTTAACCCAGCGACTGGGATGTTTTAACCCAGCGATTGGGTTGTTTTAACCCAGCGATTAGGATGTTTTAACCCAGCGATTGGGATGTTTTAACCCTGCGATTGGGTTAAATGTTTGCTCAACCTGCTGGGTAGTTTCATTTAACTCAACTATTGTTTAAAAATGACTGTATTTCTTGCTTAAAATGAACCCAAAATATGTTGGAAATTAATATTTATTAATAAGTTTAATGAATAATAATTAAACAATAAACATTTATTAAATTGCTTATTAATAAATGTTCACCTTTTGATTATCATTTTCCTCTAATTATGTGTCTGATTTTTAATTTCTAACATATTATGGGTTCATTTTAAGCCAGACATACAGTCATTTTTAAACAATAGTTGAGTTAATTAAAACTACCCAGTGAGAGGAAGATTATCAATGAATAACAGCTTAAATTTATGTCTGTTTCTCAAACAAAACATCATATGCCTTCAGAAGAATACCAATATGGTGTCTCGTTTAGAGCCTGAAAGACTAAATTACAAAAAATAACAACATGAGGATGAATAAATGACAGAATTTGAAGTTTTGCTTGAACTATCCCTGGAAACATCAAAACAAGTTCCTCTGAAGATTAATACACCAGTCTATTTCTGAAGCACACAATGCTAAAATGTCTTAATACGGACACAATGAGATTCACACTAAGCCTTTAAGCCTGCGACTCTCAGTGTCTCGAGACAAGCGCAGATTTGAGATTGTACTTTATTATCTGTGCTCGACATGTAGATCTACATATAAAGGTTGTAATGCTGCATGTATCGTGAAGGTCTCTTGCGTTTGTCAGTGATTGTGGGTTAAAGCTCAGACAGCGAACGCAGATTTAATCAAGGATCAAATGGATCTCCTCCTCGGTAGCGTCAGGGCCGGACGGGTCTATCTGGGTCAGTGGAATTACAGCGGGAAGTGTTTGGATATCATACCGCAATTAGTGATTAGATGGGAAGGGATTGAAAACAAACGTCAGAGATCTCTGTAAAGCATTAGCGGTCACATGATGGAGCGACACGAGAGGAGAGAAACCACATTCATCCCGGCTTACTTTGAGCTTCATCTATCACTGCTCGATGAGCTCAGTGGAGACGCTCCCCAAAAGAATCTGAGGAGAAATGTTTGAGATGACATTGAGATGTCTTTCTTTGGACTGCAGACTTTGGTCTAAGCACAGTTTGAGACGATGCCGAGATCTCTTCTGACTCTTTACTGAAGATTACTGTTGGGTTTTTTTTCTCAGGAGCTTAATTCTCCATTTGTTCTACATTCAATCTTATTTAAGTCTATCTATCCATCTATCTATCTATATATATACACATACAAACGCACACAAAACACAATATTTTAAATATATTTAATTATTAAATATATTAAATATATTTAAATATTTTAAAATTATATATTAATTATATATATTTTAAATATATTTTGTTTAAATATATTATCATATATTTTAATATATATATATATAAAACTTTATTTTAATGCAATGTTTAAAGTAATATTAAAAGATATTTTATATATTAATTATCTTTTAATATATTAATATATTTAATTAAAATAATGTTTTTAATATCTCAAAAACGTATATTATACTAATTATATGATATTTTAAAATATATTATGTTTTAATATATATATACACAAACACGTATACTATAAGTATTTTAATACATTTTAAAAATATTAAAACTAAATAAAATTAATATTAAAACTATTACACATACAACAAACAAGCATAGATATTGTAATATATATTTACAGCATTTAATATTTATTAATATATTTAATTAAAATACTGTTTTTAATATCTCTATTTTTAAAAATATTTTATAATATTTTAAAATATAAATATTTTATTTAAATATATATATTTTTAAATATATATTTAAAATATTATTTTTTATTTTAATATATATATATTAAAATATATATTTATTTTAATATATATTTTAATTTATATTAAAAGTATTTAATATATTAATATATTTAATTAAAATACTGTTTTTAATGTCAAAAAAGTATATATTATATTATATATTTTAAAATATATTATTATATGTTTTAATATCTATCTATCTATATCTATATATCTATAAGCGTCCTTGAGCCCTGGAAAGGCGCTATATAAATAAAACATTATTATTATTATTATTATTATATCTATCTATCTATATCTATCTATCTATCTATCTATCTATCTATCTATATATATATATATATATATATATATATATATATATATATATATATATATACATATATATATATATATATATATATGAGAGAGATTCTATAGGAAAGTAGGAAAGAATGTGAGTGAGCTTTTCAGAAGAAAGGACGTTCTGTCCCAAAACTCAAATGGAGAAAAAAACAAAAAAAAACAAGAAAAAAGTGAGAAAAGGGAGTTTGAAGGAGCAGCAAGTGGATTCTGCTGAATTCCTCTGGTTTTCCAGCTTGTAGGGGAGAGAATGACTCGTAGGCAGGAATGATGACATAAACACGCTTTTCCTTCAGAAAACACAATATTTGCCAAACACCTGTGGCCTCCGCTGCGGGCCGTCTGAGGGGCACGAGGGCCAGTAAAATGCTTTAATACTCTTTGATACTCTTCATTTAGAGATTGAGTTACAGCACATTCCTCCGGACAGAATTCACCCCCCTAAAAATTCCCATCCCGACCTCCCCGGATAACTGTCCCTCCCAAACCCCAGCTGGGGCATCTTCAATTAAAACAATGTGTCTAACAGACCTCTGTCATTCCAATCCAGCGGTCGGCCCACAACCTTTCCACCGCCCACCGACCTCTGCGTGTGTGTGTGTGTGTGTGTGTGTCGGAGTTTATCCCAGAAATGTGTTATTGGACGCTGAATGCCAAGCAGATGGAACTGTGGTTGGTACAGGTGCCACAGGCTTTGGAAGAGGAAAAAAATCCTGCCGGAGTTCAAGTCCAGGGCACATCCTTCTCTGAAAAAAGAAAAGAAAAACAGGTTTGTCTAAATGAAAAGGTTTGTAGAGCAAAATTAAACTAATGCCTCATTTAAGACTCAAAGGCCAGAGTTGAAAGCTGCTTACTACAATATTTTATAAGCTATTGTGTAAGCTGACATATCAACACTGCCTTCGTCTCGCTGACAGTGCCCTATTTTACATGCATTATAATGCATTTAACACAATAACAACATCATAAAAATATCACGTCTGTGCAATGCAAAAACTCTTAATGGCCTGTTAATCTCTCCAAGGTTTTGACATTTTTAAGATCAAACTTACACTACTGTTCAAAAATTTGGGGTCAATAAAATAAAAAAATAAAAATAAAAATAAAAATAAAATAAAATAAAATAAATAAATAAAAACTTGAAATAAAATAAATATAAATAAATAAATAAAATATTAAAAAATAAAATGAATAAATCAAAATAAATAAATAAAAATAACATAAAATAAACAAATAAAAATAAACAAATAAACAAAATTAGATTAAATTTAAAAAACAAATTAAAATAAAATAAAATATTTTGAAAGAAAAGCAAAGATGCATTAAACTGATAAAAAGTGACATGTAATTATAATGTTACAAAAAAAATGGTACAAAAATGTTAAAACCTTCTAATCATAATAAACTGTTTTCTGACCCCAAGCATTTCAAATTTCAACAAAAATATAAATATTTAATCATTTCAATTATATGTACACACACACACATATATACACACACACACACATATATATATATATATATATATATATATATATATATATATATATATATATATATTTTAAAATGAATCATTGGACAGTTTGAACTGATTTGTGTAAATGAATCAAACTTATCAACTCTCTTGCCGTTTTTTACTCTAAACCAGAGATGGATTTTAGTACATAACACATTTAGGACAAATAAAAAAAATGCATTAAAACCACATTAGATAATCACACTGTTGCTCAATTTTATATATCAGCAGCAAAATCATCAGAAATATATGGTGCTTATTGGATGTATTGGCCAGCCCTAATCCCAGCGCAGGTCACACGTCAATCATGATTATCGGGAGCCCGACAGCACAGAGCCGCTCTAGTTCTCCTCACGGGCTCATTTGCATCTCACAGGCCTGAAGCTCATCATAAAGTGCATGTTGAAAGCGGGACCATCGCAGGGCGGCTGTTGAAAGGCGGGTTTGATACAGGAAAAGTGCGGGCTCAGCAGATAGGCCTCTTTTTAAAATAATCTTCCTTTTGGGAGAGCGGCAGAGAGCGGCGCACTCCTCTGCCCGCAGACCTCGCTTTGGACGCGGAAATAAATGAGTGCTCATGCGGCCGCAGCCTCAAAGGCTTGGCTTGATTCTCCCGCGGAAGGCAGGACGACCACAGAGGCCTCTGCCCATGTGTGCGTCTCTCTCTGCCACGGCAGATACAGAAAAAGACTTCACCGCCGCGGCGCGCAGATAAAAACGCTCTCCGCGCAGCGGTTAGGGAGTGGGAACGGGTATTTGCTTCGGTTCAGATGAAGGTTTATTTACTTTGGAGGAAGAAGAAAGAGGAGAGGGCATCAGAAATTAGGTGCCGGGGTTAAAGCAGAAGACATTTTCAGGATGTTGGTTAATCCGTGAAGATCCGCCACACCACCTACACATCATACATCTGCACACGTGACGGATTCGCATCGCACAAGAACTTCAACGTGAAGCACTTTTAAAACAAGACTATCATCTATGTGAATGCAGACAGGACTATGTTTATGTATTAACCTTCACATAACAAAACATTAGTGAAAGATGTGGGAATGTTTAAGACAAAACGTTCTTTAAATAACATTTATAGAACATTCCCACAACGTTTTTAGAACAAATTAGCTGGGGAGGAGCTTAGACAGGTGATGTTTTTTGTCATGAAACACATTTACTTTCTCATTTCAGGTCTAATTGTAAACTAATTGTGAACATTTTAAATACATTTTTTGGAACAAAGTACCATTTTGTCAGTAATGGTATTTTACACTGTTTCTGAATGTAATAATAAAATGTGACTTATACACTGATGCAACTTATTTGTGTATTTTCTTTCTCTCAACAATGCAGTTTTGACTCAGTGCAACTTATTTTCCTGATAAATTTCTGAGCACCACATGACTTGTATAGCAAACCCTCATATTTCACGTCCTTGAACTAACCTGGTTTGCAGGCCTTCTGGTTCAAATGTTGGCACTTTGAAGAAGAAGGTCAAGTTGCATTTGAGATATTTCACATGAGAGGTTTGCTGAAGGTCTGCAACATCAAGGTCATGGGTTTGATTCTTGGGAATGATTGGGTTTAATTCCCTCCAGAAGCATCTCACATGATTGTGTTCCCAAACACCAGCATCCGAATGCAGCAACTTACATTTTTATCACTGATATTTTGAGCCAATTTCACAGGAAGTGACGATTTTGTTCTCTTAAACACATGGGATGGAAACGCTGCTTTGTTTGCAAATGTTTTATGCGATACTCAAATTTTGTGCAAAAGTTAAATTCGCAACTTTGAATGGAAACGTCGCTCTTAGTTTTTTTCCAGTTTGAGACACTGTTGAGACCTCTAGAGGAGACTTTGATCTCATTGCAGTCTAGGAGAAACAACTGAGACATTCAGGAGCTCAGGCTCTCGAGCGGCTGGTGCTTTGGTCCATCGACCCCTGAAGGACGTCCTGCGCCCAGAACCCCTCCTGCCCTGTCTCTGCCCAAAGCGCCAGGAATTATCAAGCCTAACGAAGCGTTCGCCCACTCTAACTGATAAATATTTATTTGCAGAAGCCAAATGAATCTGAATGGATGCGGGAAGGTGCGGTGAGCCTCATTGAACTGCTCTGGCATGTCCAAAGACCATAATAATCATAATAATGACAATAATCCCACATCACCATGGACACGACACTGTGGCATCCTGCCATTCCCAGCAACCGTGCCTCACACATACACGTAGAAATTATGTCACTTCTTGAGGTCATCTAGACATTCTGCCAATCACCTGTTAATTATGATTAGTCTTTGACCAGTATGGTTTCTTAAAATATTAGTTGACTTCTGAATTAAAATGTCCTGATAATTTACTCACCTCCATGTCATCTAAGATGTTCATGTCTTTCTTCCTTCAGTGGAAAAGAAATGAAGGTTTTTGAGGAAAACATTCCAGGATTTTTCTCCATATAGTGGACTTCACTGGGGTTCAACGGGTTGAAGGTCCAAATGTCAGTTTCAGTGCAGCTTCAAAGAGCTCTACATGATCCCAGACGAGGAATAAGAGTCTTATCTAGAGAAACCATCAGACATTTTCTAAAAAACAATAAAAATTATATACTTTTTAACCACAAATGTTCGTCTTGCACTGCTCTGCAATCTGCCACGCATTACGTAATCACGAAATTTTCTCCTCCAACTTCAAAATCTTTTTTTTATCTTTTTTTTTTTTGTAAAGGCTGTTTGACTTAGTCTTTGCACATTCACTTTGTAAACACTAGATCGGTACTTCCGCCTACGTCACATGTGACCTTTCCAACATGATTACATAATATGTGGCACATCACAGAGCAATGCAAGACGAGCATTTGTGGTTAAAAAGTATGTAATTTTTTTTTTTTTTATGAAAATGACTGATCGTTTCTCTAGATAAGACTCTTATTCCTCGTCTGGGATCATGTAGAGCTCTTTGAAGCTCCACTGAAACATTTGGACCTTCAACCCGTTGAACCCCAGTGAAGTCCACTATATGGAGAAAAATCCTGGAATGTTTTCCTCAAAAACCTTCATTTCTTTTCCACTGAAGGAAGAAAGACATGAACATCTTGGATGACATGGGGGTGAGTGAATTATCAGGAAATTTTAATTCAGAAGTCAACTAATCCTTTAAACAGCAGTTACTGAAACCTAGAGACAAACTTGCTGAACAATATTCCTCATTTAAATAATTCATATGCAGAATAAAGGGGCGGGGCCTGATTGAGTTAGTTAGTAGTGTGTTGAAATTGGTGGTTATGGAAAGGGGCGGGACATTTCCCAAACACCAATCACAACACACTGCTCCAGCCAACCAATCAGAGCACATTTTGCTTTTCAGAAGGAGGGGCTTCATAATAAACAGAGCGTTACTGACAGACTGGGAAGAGAGGAGCTGAACAATGGAGATTATGAGGAAAATAATGAACATTCAAGCATGAAAACCTGTTCTAGTAGAGCCTAAAAACAACATCAAGACTTAAAAAGGTCCTCTTGAAGGTAACTTACAGTACAGTTATTTTTCTATGCAGTTATATAACCAATTTGCAACAGTGTGTGATTATTTCAACACTGAAAAACACCTGACATCTCTCAACTGTACCTGTGAGCCGCAGTTGAATACGTGACAGTGTTTGTCGGGCAGTTCCTTGAGCTTTGACTTGACAGCTGGGACCAATTTCTGCCCCTCTAAACCCCCCCGTGTGAAACCCTAAAGCCCCTGATCTGTCCACGGCCCCGTTTTTTCCCCCGCCAAGGGTTTGAGCCGCAGGGAACAGCCAGAGAGCCGAACACTTCCAATTATATCTCCACCGCCTTTCCAATAAACACACACCAGCACACAGGTGCAGGAATGTGCACCACACACACACACACACTCACACACATGCAATTACTTCCTCTTAGGGCCGTCACATCTGTGGAAAAATGCCACATGAAACTGGGAATGTGTTTTACTGTGCGGCGGCACTAATGCAGGTGTGAGAGAACGACAGACAGAGGAAGAGGACACTGACACTGTATTTACTACAGTAAAGTCATCTACACTCTCAGAAGAAAGATTCAATGGGGTTCTATATAGAACTCTAGGGTTCTTGACTCAATTTTAACAAACAAATGTTCTATACAAGGAAACATTTTTATGGTTTTAGCATTAGTTAACTATAATAACCCTATCCTAGCAGAGTTTTGCATGGGGAAACATCACTCATATTTTCTTTAAAAACATAGGAATCTAGTTTCTATACCGCAATGATTCTGTGCCTCATTGTCTCCAGAATGAATCTTACAGATGTTTGATTCTGCGAATCTATTAGTGACTCAACAGGAGGCACGAGCTCTTGACTAAACCGAGCCAACCGACAGAAAAATCACCTTGAGAATTTGTTGCAATCTGGGTAAGACTGAGTCTGTCGGGACATTAGGTGTCAGCGTAAGACCTGCTCGGAGCCCAGCGGGACGCTAATGACTTGCACTCGGCTTCGCATTCAGACGGACCGTCTGCGATTCCTGAGCGGAGCTGATTGTTTGGCTTTGTGGAGGGAAAACAGCAAGAGCAAAACTGAAGCTGGAAGGTCACAGAAAAAAAGAGAGAGACTCTGACTGTGAAAACAGCGACAGTTAATCAAATGGCATGTCCAAATATTTAGGGGCCGCAGAGCGACAGTGGAGCCCTTCAGAAAAAAAACAGCATTTCAGAAATACAAAAATCTGGCTATTATTACAAACGCATGTCTTGTTTTTGATGCACAGCAATTGCGCATGAAACATTATTATGTTGGCTTGACAAAGTACTGAAATCCTATTTAAGGTTATTCTAGATGGATCGGACTTACGGACAACATGCTAAAACATGCTAAATCATGCTATGTGCAATGTGCATTAAATCATGCTAGCAAAATGCTAAAACATGCTGGTAACATGCTAATTCATGTTAGCACCATGTTAATTCAAGCTAGCAAAATTCTAAAACATGCTAACAAAATGCTAAATCATGCTAACATGCTTAATCATGCTAGCAGCATTTTTTTAAAAATGCTAGCAGCATGCTAAATCATGTTAACAGTGTTAAAAAAGGTTAGCAACATGCTAATTCATGTTAGCAACGTGTTCAAATATGTTAGGAAAATGTCAATTCATGCTAACAGTGTGTGAAAACATGCTAGCAGAATGCAATGTGCTAAAACATGTTTACAATGTGATAAATGCTAACATGCTTAATCATGTTAACATGTTAAAATATGCTAGTAACATGCTAATTCATGCTAGCAGCATGTTAAAACATACTAGCAAAGAGTTAAAACATGCTAGCAACATGCTAATTCATTCTAACAACATGTTAAAATGTTAACAAAATGCCAATTCATGCTAGCAGCATGTTAAAACATGCTAGCAGCATGTTAAATCATGCTAGCAAAGTGCTAATTCATGCTAGCAACATGCTAAATAATGCTAGCAATATGCTAAATAATGCTAGCAATGTGTTAAAACATGCTAGGAAGCTTATAAAACTTTCAAATTTTGTCAAGTCAACATAAAAGTTTGTCCCGACAAACTTTCTAGTTTTTCTTTAAACTGTCAAATTAAATGCAACAATTGTTGTTATTCAACAAAATGACACTTTCAAAAGTGCAGTTTAATTTCTGAATAAAATGCCAACACACTTAAATGGAAACAAAGTGTAAATACCGATAAATGTTCATTTGTAAAAATATCTTAATTATCATGTTTTCTTCAGTTGTTTGTCATCCGCGATCAATAAACATCAGTGTTTTTGGTAACATTACTCGTGCTTTGAGCTTTCAGCATGAAAAGCGTTTGGTAAATAATGTTTTTAAAGTAATTCTTTTTCTCAACGCAGATCAAAGTGTTTTAAAGGACGAGACCCCCCAGCTGCTCAGTTCCACCCATGATTCATTGCTCAAGACATCAAACCAAATGAGTCAGCCTCCTTCGATGATTCCCAGGTCTATGCGCTGTGTTCAGAAATAAAACTCTCTTTAAATCACTGCAGGTTTTACCGTGAGAGACTCGTGCAGCTCACGATGGCACAACGATCAAATGCTGAAGTTGGAGTGTGTGTGGCTCCAATATCTCTCTCTCTACACACGTCCTTATGTCTCTGTCAGTGTCATCCTGCTAGCTGTCAGTCATCGCCGTGGCGACACAGGTGTGACTGTCTCTCAGATCTGTATGGAAGCTTGTTTCCACCACGGAATAAAAACATAAAAAAAGGTAACTGCAACTTTTAATCTAAATTCTGACTTTTTTCCCCTCACAGCTGCAATTTATATCTCAGAATTAATATCTCAGAGTTTAAGCTTCCATAGATCAGAGTCCCTCTTTCATGCAGTTCTAGATGCATGTGTGTGTATTACGTGTAAGCTGCTGTCTAAGAGACTCCACACACACACACACACTGTAACCTGCTGTACAGACACATCTGTTTTGTTTAAAGCCACTTTTTTTCTCTTCACGTCCAGAAAGCTTTTGGCACTTTGCAGAGAATGAATGCAGCTGTAGGGGAAATACCAAAGCTCTCGTAAATGTTATTAAAACCATTAGCCCGCTCTCTTCAAACACACACACACTGCACTGCTCTAAAATAGCACTAATCAAAAGAGGATGTTAGTTTTGAACTAATAATCCAAAAGGTTAATTGAAAGCATTGTGTGCATGTTTCAATTCTCTGGTGTTAAAATACAGACAAAGAAATGGGATTCCTGGACATGTGCTTGGACAGATCGAGCGAGACAGACTTAACAAACGAGCGCGAGTGATCTGGTGTGTATAAATAGAGGTTTGGATCTGCTGGTCTCTTCACAACCGACGGCTCTTGCAACAGGCTGCCAGAGATTCAGGAGTGAGCTTGATTTGGACCAGAACACAGCTGACAGAAAACACTATTCCTATTCAGACTACTGTGAATAAAATAAAATAGAATAAAATAAAATAAAATAATAAAATAAAGAAAAATCAAATAAATAAATAAATGGAAATAAAATAAATGGAAATAACAAAATATGAAAACATTAAAACAGCATAAAATAATAATAAAAATAAAATATAAAAGAAATGAAAAAATGAAATGCAGTAAAATGCATTAAAATAAAATAATACAAAAATGGAAATAAAATAAATGGAAATAAAATAAAATAAAATATTAAAATAAATAAATTGACTGGAAATATGAAAAAAATAAAACAGTATAAAATAATAAAATATAAAATAAATGAAAAGATGAAATAAAAATATATAAAATAACATAAAATACATTAAAATAAAATAAATGGAAATAAAATAAATGAAAATAAAATAAAAATAAAATATTAAAATAAATATATTGACTGGAAATATGATTTTTTTTTTTTAAAAAAAGTATAAATAATACTGAAATATATATATAAAATAAAAAAAATGAAATAAAAAATAAAGTAAAATACATGAAAATTAACATAAATAAAATAAATGGAAATAACAAAATATAAAAATAAAATAAAATATTAAAATAAATCAATTGACTGGAAATATAAAAAAAATTATATGAAATAATTAAAAAATAAAATATAAAAATGAAAAAAATAAAAGATTTAAAAAATATAAAATAAAATATCTTAAATATTAAATTTCAAAAATTTATTTTTTCATATTTTCTTGAAATAATATTTAACTTTTGCAGTTGCCTTCACACAGTAATTTTCATAGGGGTAAAATATCGAAATGTGTCTTTTAAAGTGAAATTATATTTCTTAAAAAGGTCAAACCTGGGGGAGGCAGCAAGTTATCATCATGTTTTTGGTCATTATCATGATAGTAATACCATGGTATTCTTTGAAGCACCTTACCATGGTAGATGGTAAACACCTTATAAATACTATGGTAATCATTCAGTGGTATATTTTAAAGTACTACAGCATTAGCATCTGATAACATGGCAAGGCCACAGTTCTTATTTTATAATTTTATAATAAGGGGTAAAAAAAAGTTTTCAAAAGTAAGATATATAATATGGGATTAAAAAAGTGATAAACACACACGCACTGTGATCACAACACACAAACCCGCTATGTCCCAAACGATGGTGTCTCTCTCTCTGTCTGTCCGTCTCTCTCTCTCTCGAGGAGTGTTGGAAACACAGTAAAGCGGGCCAAAGTTCAATAGGGTTGCTAAGCAACAGGCTTGTCAGTGCCTGGAGCTGATTGTCATGGCCTGCAGTGATGCCAGGCTGCATCTCTGTGCCAACCAATGCCAACCGAGCCGCCATCTTTAACCACGTCACGGGGACGTTCTGATGGGTTTACTGGAAGTTACTGGAGACTGAGAGAGAGAGAAACAGCTACAGGGGCCCAGGAGGGACATGCGGTTCCTCTGCTCCACTGCAGCGCTGGGACTCGGGGAGCGACAGGAGGAAGAGGAGGAGAGGAAACACTCATGACAAACGATGAGGCGAGAGAGAGAGAGGGAGACAGACTCCCACTCACATCCGTCACGTGTGTCAACATTCACATCTGTCCTGTTTCAAAAACGAGAGACTGAATCACAGAGTTAGTTTCAAACAAAAAATTAATTCATTACCCTTACTTAATTTAATTCAAGTTCATTCAAATGAAATCAATTTAGTTGGGTCAACACAATTTAGCTGGTTTAGGTCAAATTAATTTACTCTAGTATGTTTAACTTTATTACATTTATCAAACTATGTTGGTCCAACTAATTTACTGAGGTTTAATTAATTTTCTTATGTTTAAACATGCAGTTTCATATTCATAAGAATCGAACAATATTCTACAAACAAATTCACTCCCTGAAAAATCCAGGTAGGGATGATAATATATCTTTGCTTGATCTCTGTTTTGATCTGCCATTTGATCTTTCCACACATATTTTCCAGAACATATTTTGTGGATCATCTGATTTTTGGCAGTGTGAAAGGTCGCTGCAAATGACCATAGAAGCCCATCTAAATCCAGACATAAACACACACAAACACTAATCACACACACAAACTCACACTTCAAACCAAGCAGTTTTGTTTACATTCCAGCGTTCGTATGCCGTGCTGTGTTTGTGTGTGTGTGTGTGTGTGTGTGTGTGTGTGTTTCATGCAGGTGGATGTCTGAACTTACAAGAGCATTTATTTTAGAATGTGTCAGGTCAACCGCTCTCTTTACACAAACACACACACACACACACACACACACACACACACACAGTCTACAACTTAAAATTAACACTCACCAAGCACCAAAATGCAGGTAAAAAATAGCTTTGGCAAGTAATAAAATATAAATTGCTAGCTGGCTGGCAACTTAATACATGGAGTATAATACATAGTTTAAATGTAATCTGGAGTAGCTAAGGTGCTCTGAGTAGCTGTTATGGTCTCCTGGATGGTTACTAGGGTGTTGCTAGGAAGTTACTAAAGTGTTTTGAGTGGTTTCTATGACATAAGTGTCTTCTGGTTGTAAGGCATTACTAGGGTGTTCTGAGTGGTTTCTAGGCACTTACTAGAAAGTTGTTACGGTGTTCTGGCTGGTAACTAAGGTGTTGCTAGGAGGTTGCTACATTGTTTTGAGTGGTTGTTACGCCATTGCAAATGTCTTCTGGCTCTTTTTTTCTAGTTAAGGCATAACTAGGGTGATCTGAGTGTTGCTAGGCACTTATTAGACAGTAGCCAGGTTGTTCCAGGTGGTTACTAGGGTGTTGCTAGGGAGTTGCTAAAGTGTTTTGAGTGGTTTCTTTGGCATTACAAGTGTTTGCTGGTTGTAAGGCATTACTAGGGTGTAGGGATGTAATAATGCATCCGGAATTGGTTGAAAATCAATTAAAATATGTGACGATTCAAGTCAGTTGAGATGCTAAATGAATCGCGATACATTTGGGGGCAGGGGTTTCTATGAATGTATATTTGAGGAGAGCTGACTGGGTCCAGAAAAGTTTAGATGGTATTTTCTTTTCATCTTACTTCCGTACAATGCATTTTAAAGTAGTTTTTATAACCGTGCAGCGCTGCTTTGTTTACAGTGGTAACCAAGGAAGCGCTGTATTGCCGCTGTTCCATAAGCGCCACCCGCTGTCAAGACAGTGAATTTGTGTTCTCATCCAGCCCGTCTGCTGTTATGAAGTTTTATGTAGCATTAAATGTAGTTAATTAAAAACTGCTCATGCTGCATGGATGTAGCATCTTTGTTGGGATCGTGATTAAAATGCAGTGGTTGCCTCTAATTTTAAATGGCTACAGATAGTTCAGCCTGTAAAAGAGCAAATAAACATCTTGTTCATGTACTCATATGAAGAGATTTCTTTTATTTGTATTATTTATTTCTTTATTTGATTTAATTAAGTTTTGTTATAAAGATATTTCTGAGAAATAATATACACTTTCTCATTTAATTCTCATTTTGATAAAAAAAAAAAAATCATTAGAAATCATATCGTGAAACCAATATCGTGAATCGTATCGAATCATGAGTCGAGTGAATCGTTACATCCCTACTAGGGTGTTCTGAAAAGTTACCACAGTGTTCTGGCTGGTAACTAAGGTGTTGCTAGGAGGTTGCTACGGTGTTTTGAGTGGTTGTTATGGCAATGCAAATGTCTTCTGAATCTTTTTTCTAGGTAAGGCATAACTAGGGTGATCTGAGTGTTGAAACTTACTAGACAGTAGCCAGGTTGTTCCGGGTGGTAACTAGGGAGTTGCTAAAGTGTTTTGAGTGGTTTCTATGGTATTATAAGTGTTTTCTGGCTGTAAGGCATCACTAGGGTGTTCTGAGTGGTTTCTAGGCACTTACTAGAGAGTTGCCAAGGTGTTCTGGCAAGTAACTAGGGTGTTGCTAGGAGGTTGGTAGAGTGTTTTGAGTGGTTGCTATGGCATTGAAATTGTCTTCTGGCTGGCTTTTCTAAGTAAGGCATTGCTAGGGTGTTGCGAGGCACTTACTAAATTGTCAGGGTGTTCTAGGTAGTTACTAGGGTGTTGTTAGGCAGTTGCAAAAGTGTTTTAAATGGTTTCTACAACATTACAAATGTCTTCTGGCTGTTTTTTTTTCTAGGTAAGGCATAACTAGGGTGATCTGAGTGTTGCTCGGTACTTACTAGACATTCGCCAGGTTGATCTGGTAGCTACTAGGGTGTTGCTAGGCAGTTTCCAAAGTGTTTTGAGTGGTTTATATGGTTGTTTTCTGGCTGTCTTTTTCTGGGAAAGGCGTTACTATGGTGTTC
Source organism: Hypophthalmichthys nobilis (assembly GCA_037950665.1). Lineage (NCBI taxonomy): Eukaryota > Metazoa > Chordata > Actinopteri > Cypriniformes > Xenocyprididae > Hypophthalmichthys > Hypophthalmichthys nobilis. The sequence continues at coordinate 1,289,909 of CM075490.1, forward strand.
TAAATGGTTGTGAGGCACTTACTAGAGCAGGGGTGGACAAACTTGGTCCTGGAGGGCCACTGCCCTGCAGAGTTTAGTTCCAACCCTAATCA
>CM075490.1:1295000-1400000 GCA_037950665.1 Hypophthalmichthys nobilis
GCAGGTGTGTGTGTGTGTGTGTGTGTGTGCAGCTGCTTCAGAATCTCTTTGTCAGGTGTGTGTTGTTTCTGATTTTAGCAGCAGAAGAGGCAGTGCAGTATTATTTTTGTACCAGCCTGGCAGAGAAAGTGTGTCTGTGTGTGTGTGTGTGTGTGTGTGTGACAGTGTAACTGAGATGACCTACTTTAAGGAAACACCAGAATCTCAGAGTCCGGTTTTCCTGTTCACACCATGACATATCTAAAGAAAAAACACAAATGACATCTCAAATCAACTGTTTCTCATAGACAGTAATGCGTTTAAATGCAGATCAAACCGAGGACTCGCCATCAGATGAGACATTTTTTCGGAAGATACTTCATCATTGTCTCAAACTGAGTTTGCTGTATGTTTTTCTACTCAGGAATTTTTACATTGTAAAAGTGTTTTGAGCTATAAAAGAGCAACCATTGAGGAAAAAAGTCACCTGGGTTTAATATATGCCCCAAATATGCATTAGTTACTTGGTAAAATTTTACAAAAACATCCCATTAGTTAAAGTGGACCTATAATTCTCAAGATGAATTGGTGTCTCCAGAATGTGTCTGAAGTTTCAGCTCAAAATACCCCACAGGTCATTTATTATAGCTTGTCAAATTTGCCTCTATTTGGGTGTGAGCAAAAACATGCCGTTTTTGTGTGTGTCCCTTTAAATGCAAATGAGCTGCTGCTCCCGGCCCCCTTTCCAGAAGAGGGCGGAGCTTTAACAGCTCACGCTTCGGTCGCTCGACAACAACAAAGCTGGAGAATCTCACGCAGCCAAAATTACGAAAGTGTTCAGCCTTACATTGTTCAAACCGGAGTCGACACTGATGGAGAGACTCAGGAAGAAGTTACAACTTTTAGACGTTTCTGAATGGTTAGTGGATAAATTTATGTAGTTGCTGACAAGCTAACGAGACTCTAAATAGTGTTCGTCTGCCAACGACAGAACAGTTAGCATGCTTTGCTCAAACTTTTGCTATGGCGTTAGAACTGGTACACCGTTGTCATTTGCAAAAACAAAATGGCGGCACCATGGGTGGAAACATGCAGATTAAGGGATGGTAATATTATAATAAGATCCTCTTCATACGTCACAAGGGGAGCGAAATCTCAGCGGCTCATTTTTTCACATGCTTGCAGAGAAAGGCTTGCCAAAACTAAGTTACTGGGTTGTCTTTTTTCACATTTTTTGTGTTGATAGATGCACCAGGGTTTTTAAACACGAAAAAAAATGTTAGATTTTCATGTTATGTTGCATTAACTAATACATTTGTTACAGTAATAATCTTTGTTAACTGTTCATGTTAGCTCTAGTGTGTTAATAAATACTGTTTTACTAATGTATTATTAGTAAATGCTGACATTAGCTTAGATTAATAAATGCATTAGTTAATAATTAAATAAAATAAATAAATGCAAGTAGTCAACTGATGTTGAAACGTCTCGTCGAGTGTTACATTTATCTGTATGCACCATGTTTGTGTTTTTTAAGGGCAGCTTTTGTTTGTATTTTCATTTTGCACATTATAAAGCTGATAATAAAGCAGCATATGACAGGACGTCTGTCTCGGTGTGTGTTTGTACCTGTGGATTTCACAAGGCGTTTGATGCGTCTTTCCTCTCAGAGTTCTGATCCAAACAGAGCGAGAGAGGGGGAATCTATTTGGATAAACATAAGAAACAATTATTCATAATTAAACATCACAAAAGCACACTGGCATATTCCTATTAGCGAAGCAATTTAAGCCATCTCGAACCTTGGCATTGCTTTAAAGTCTATTAGAAATTACAAGCTCAAATTGAATTTGGCTGGAGTTTGAACGGACCAACCTGCCAGCAATAAAACTGAGGTTTTTTTCCATTTAGAGTAATACACTTGTGTGTGTGTGTGTGTGTGTGTGTGTCACAGGATACACGCCTCTCTCTCGTCATTTTTCTTTGATGTCTTTCCCAAAATTCATTTTCTTCCATTAGATAAATCATTAAACATCTCATTTACGCCTCCTGATTTCATGATGCATTTCCTGCGACAAAAAGACCTGCGATCTTTATGCATGCTTGGATTTAGAAGGTGCACACAAAATAAAATATAGAAAGCTCGTTCATTTACACAAATTGCACATGTATTTTAGACTTTATTAGGACTCAATCCCAACCATCCCTGTACTTTACAGCTTTTTTAGAAATCTATTGCTCTTTCTTCTCAAAGCTGCAGTTTTCTGTTGGACACAATTTACATTTATACATTTGACAGATGCTTTTATCTAAACTGACTTGCAGTGCATTCACATTTTTACCAGTTAATGCATTTCTGGGAATCAACTTGTATATGTGGTTTACGGGGACTCTCCATAGGCGTAACGGTTTTTATACTGTACAAACTGTACATTCTCTCCCCCTACACTACCCCTAAACCTACACATCACTGAAAACATTTGGGATTTTTTGAATTTCCAAAAAAAAAAAAAAAAAAAAAAAAACTCACTCAGACTCACACTCACACACACACACACACGCACTCACACACACACTCACTCATATACACACTCACACACACTCTTGCTCGCACACACACTCTCACTCACACACTCGCTCACACACACTCACTCATACACTCAGACTCGCACGCACACACACACACTCATATACACACACTTGCTCACACACACACACACACTCACTCATATACACACTCACACACACTCTTGCTCGCACTCGCACACACACACGCTCATATACACACACACACTCGCTCACACACACTCACTCACACACTCGCGCACACACTTACTCATGTAAACACTCACACACACACACACACACACATATACACACACTCGCACTCATATACACACACACACACACTCGGACACATACACACACTCATACACACTCACACTCGCTCACACACTCATATATACACACACTTGCTCACACACACACACACACTCTCACTCACACATTCGCACATACACACACTCGCACACACACACACACACACTCGCTCACTCAGACTCATACATGCTCGCACACACACTCACTCATATACACACACACACACAGACACATACTCACACATACACACACTCATACACACTCAGACTCACACACTCATATACACACACTCGCTTACACACACACACACTCTCACTCACACATTCGCACATACACACACTCAGACTCACACTCGCACACACACACACTCGCTCACACACACACACTCTCGCTCACACACACACTCTCGCTCACTCACACACACACTCGCTCACACACACACACACACACTCGCTCACACACACACATGCTCGCACACACACTCACTCATATTCTCACACACACACACACACACACACTCTCACTCACACACACGGACACATACTCACATACACACACTCATACACACTCAGACTTACACTCGCTCACACACTCATATACACACACTCTCACTCGCACACACACAGTCACTCACTCACACACACACTCATACAAACACTCATATACACACACACTCACGCTCGTGCACACACACACACACTCTTGCTCACACACACACTCACACTCTCTCACTCGCGCACACACTCACTCAAAGACTCACACACTCACACTCTTGCTCGTGCACACACACACACACACACTCACTCTCTCGCTCGCGCACACACACTCACTCAAAGACTCACACACACACACTCTCGCTCAAAGACACACACTCACACACACTCACACACACTCTCACTTACTCAAACACACATTCACTCTCTTACACACACACTCAAACACTCACACTTCCCAGTTTGTGCACGTTTCTCTCAGCATGTATCCGGTGAGGTGCTCGGGTTAGCTTTATTGTGGCTTTATGATCCTCGACCTGCTGTTAGACTCATAAAACACAAGACGGAGGATCCTAATTACAGCAGAATAAGAGAGACAGCGAGAGACAGACAGGAAAAGCGTCTCTCTCTCTCTCATTGTCACGCATGTGCCATCCGATCATCGATCACACGCTCCCACGACCATCAACAGAGACTCTCAGAGAATAAATTTGGATGTACATCTGATAAACTACAGCATCGTGTCAGTCCAAAGTGAAGTGGGTCAAAACCTGCTTCTGACGTCGCTGGTGACAGATCCAGAAATGAACATCATCTGTGTGTGAAGATTCTGAAGGAGCGGTGTATTATCAGCGTTATTATCATTAACTAAAACTATTAAAACATTTCTGTTAATTGAAATAAAGCTAAAATAAAAACTACATAAATATTAGCTAAAAACTTTAAATATTGCCTTAACATAAATAAGTGAAATAAGCTGAAGTACTAAAATTATTAACTGGAAATAAATAAAAACTAAAACTGAAATAAAAATAAATTAAACCTAAATAGCAATATTAAAAAAAAAAACTAATAAAATGACAAAAGCACAAAGAAATTATTAAAAATGAAACAAAAATGAACAATAAAAACAACTGAAACAAAATATAAATATTAGTGTAAAAACTTAAACTAACTGGAAATGCATAAAAACTAAAACTGAAATAAAAATAAATGAATCCTAAATGGTAATTTTTAAAAAACTAAAATGAAATAAAATAAAATATAAATATTAGTCGAAATACTTAAACTAAATGAAAATTAGAAACATTTCAGTTGAAGTTAAAGCACTAAAATGATTAACTGTAAATAAATAAAAACTAAAACTGAAAAAAAAATTAAACCTAAATAAAAATATTTTAAAAAATAATAATAAAATGACAAAAGCACATAACGAAATTACTAAAAATGAAACTAAAATTAACATGAAAACTAAAACTATAAAAACTCATTCAAAATATTAATAAAACTATAAGAAAACTAAATAAATTTATATAAAAAAACACTGCTTTGCATCACACATTTCTTGTCTTTGCTCGTCTTTCCCTGTAGAAACGGCTTCATGAAGCGACAGTCAAACACAATGACACTAATAGGAAGGTTTTGGGTTCAATATGAATTTTTTTTCATCATAAATGTCCTAAGCACATAATTCTAGTGACTTTAACATTTATCATAATCCTGCAGCCCTACATCTATCATCATAAGTGCTACACACAGACTTTGTCACTGAATCCAGAACATTTGTGTAATCACAGTAGTCTGCGTTCGCTCAGTTTGTGTACAGAACGTCTGACAAACACCAGTGTTTCTGAGCATTTACACAGAGATACTCTCTGACAAACACAGATGTTTCCACTGACACATCTGCACATGATGGAGCTCTGCTTCACTTGAGTTTACTGCAGATGTTTCTCCTTCTGAGTTACCTCAGTTTACCTGTGGACTCAACAAATAACACAAGATCCGTTACACAAACAGTGACTGTAGTGCATGTATTTACTGACGGATCTTCGGCTCGAGTGTTTGCTAAAGGTCACTGTGAGTTTCTGCTGCAACCTGCTCTAGGGTTTTACTCTCGAGCCTCAGAAGACACAGTTATTCCTCAATCAAATCTCAGGAGACTTTATGGAGTTTTTCTGCTGTTCCTCCTAAAATAATATAGAAATATGTACACCTCTCAGAACTATAAAAAACAAAGGAAAGCTATGAGATATTAAGAAGTCTCATTTGTGATTTTTCTTTCCAGTGGGGCGACAAGCTTCACAGACCAAAAACAGACAGAAACTCTAGAACTTCATACATATGAAAGGAGGATATGAGGTGTGTGTGTGTGTGTGTGTGTAGGCGGCTGGTGAAATGAGGTGTCACTGAGCACTTGCATCCCTCCATGCTGCCATGAGCACCTTCATAGGGCACACCTGCACACACACACACACACGTAATGACCCATGTGTGACTATCCTCCCAGCTGGTGCTCCCTAAATAGGCTGTTCCTACAAAACCAGTGACCCCAGTGCCTCCTCTCCTCCCCTTTTGAACACGACACACACACACACACACACACACATTTTTTTTGTGAATTGTGGGGACAATCCATAGGCGTAATGGTTTTTATACTGTACAAACCGTATTTTCTCTCCCCCTACACTACCCCTACCCCTAAACCTACCCATCACAGGAAACTGTGCACATTTTGATTTAGAGGCCTTTTGAAAAATGGGGACATGTCCTCATAAGTCACCCTCTCCTTGTAATATAATGTCATAACCATGTCATTATACAAATTTGCATCCTGATATGTCACAAAAACGCACACACACACACACACAAAAATGGGAACATTGCATAGAGTATATTCTATTGTTTTTATATACAGCTAGTTTTAAATACTATAACCTAACCCTTACCCACAGCCTAAACTGAAGAGAAAACTTTATGCATTTGTACAATTTTTTAACTTTTTTGACTTTTGACATTTTTAAAGGGTCCTTGATTATGATTTCACTTTTTTAACTTTAGTTAGTGTGTAATGTTGCTGTTTGAGCATAAACAACAAAGTTACGAGGAAGAATGATCTGTTTAAGGACTACAACAAACGGCTGGTAGGGACTACAATGAGCTTCTTCCCATGTTAGTGACATCACAAACCCTAAAATTTACATAAACCCCGCCCCCAAGAACACACAACAAAGGGGGTGAGGCCATGTTGGGCTGCTTTAGAGAAGAGGAAGAGTTGTTATAGTAGAGTGTTGTTGTCATGCCGTCATTTTACGCCGGACTGCTTCACAAACGAGGGTCAATTCAACGCTGGATTTTCACAAAAGATGAACATGACGGCACATGCTAGTGGATGAGTTGAATCAACTCCACAGCAACTACATAAATTTATCCACTAACCACAGAAACATCTAAAAGTTGTAACTTCTTCCTGAGTCTCTCCATCAGTGTCGACTCCGGTTTGAACAATGTAAGGCTGAACACCGTTACTGACAATCCTCATTTTGGCTGCGTGAGATTCTCCAGCTTTGTTGTTGTTGAGCGACCGAAGCGTGAGCTGTTAAAGCTCCGCCCTCTTCTCATTTGCATTTAAAGGGACACACACAAGTGTTTTTGCTCACACCCAAATAGGGGCAAATTTGACAAGCTATAATAAATGATCTGTGGGGTATTTTGAGCTGAAACTTCACAGACACATTCTGGGGCATTATAGGTCTCCTTTAATAATAAGTGCAAGTTATAATCGTGCCACACATAGAACATAACGTCAACATGACTGAATGGCAGATTTGTTCCCAAAATATGGTTAAGATCCAAAGTGTGTGTTCTTCTCCGACAAGGCTGTGGTTTAAAACTGACACTAAATACCACTTCTGTTATTGGCCGATGACGATGTGACGTTGACGAAATGGGCCAAATATCAGTCAATCAATCAGATTTGCTTATATATTTTTTGAGAACTAATCTGTTAATTTTAGTTAATGCACTGTCAACTAACATTTTTAGGTAAATAACTGCTGTAAAACTATACAGTTCATTGTTAGTGCATGTTAGTTAATGCACTAATTATAAGTTGCGTGTTTGTCTACAGGTGTTCCTCATGTCTTATTCAGCTGCAAATGTTTGCGTGAGTTGTTTGCTCTTCGTCACCACAAATGTCTGATCCTCACTAGGTTTTGAACAAGCGCACTGGACATAAAACACCACTTCATCTACAACTGGAACACGTGCACTTGCATAACAGCGAGGAGTTTGACGCGCACCGCACACCCACACAAAAGTGCCATTTTATTGCAATTACAGCGTCATTTTCAGATCTCTAACCACAAGCCAACGGAGATGTGCGAATGAAAGACTGCGACGGACGGATGTGTGTGTGCGTGTTAATGGACTGGATGGTTTGGGTGACCTCGCTGCAGGTGCATGAACAGCTCTGATGCTGTGGAGGTCAGTCAACGCCTTCCACAGAAAAAAGAGATGAAACAAAAATAAAATAAACAAATAAACCGGCCGATTTCGACAGCTGCCAATACATCACTTAGTGTTTACTGCTTTGACTTTTAGGGTAACAATCCAAAGCTGCCAAATGCGTAATTAGGACGTCTGATTTTAACCGCGTGCGCAGGAACGGACAGAACGGGCTGTTTAAACACAAGCAGCGGTCGAAAGGTTAATTACAGCCGCTGCGCGAGACGTTTAGACGAAATCAATGTCTATTACAACGCAAAGCCGATGGATTCTGATTAACTGAAGCGCTGTCAAACATGTTTTTGCTTGTCATCACGTCATTTCACTCCAACGATGTGCCAAAAGAACTTTATAGCTCAAAATGTAACTTTTCTCTTTCAATTATGTTTCAAAAACACAATTAAATATTCACTAAAAATAAATATTTGCAGGCGAAACTTCAGTGCGCCTGAAACTTCTAGTCAAACATGTTTTTGCTTTACAAATTCACAGGTTATGCACTACCATGGTTAAATTATGGGTCAAATATGGTTAAACCCAACTATTGGGTTAAAAATGTAATTTAAAAAAAAATAACCCAAGTTGGGTTGAAAATGGACAAACTCAGCGGTTGGGTTAAATGTTTGCTCAACCTGCTGGGTAGTTTTATTTAACTCAACTGTTGTTTAAAAATTACTATATGTCTGGCTTAAAATGAACCCAAAATAGGTTGGAAATTAAAGAAAGAGGAAACAATGATAATCAAAAGATGAACATTTATTAATAAGCAATTTAATAAATGTTTATTGTTTAATTAACATTCATTAAACTTAATAAATGTTCATTTATTAAACTTTAATTTTGGGTTCATTTTAAGCAAGCAACACAGTCATTTTAAAACAATAGTTGAGTTAAAAACAACCCAAACGCTGGGTTGAAACAACCCATTCTCTGGGTTATAACAACCCAATCGCTGGGTTGAAACAACCCATACACTGGGTCAAAACATCCCAATCGCTGTGACAAAACATTCCAATTGCTAAGTCAAAACATCCCATTCGCTGGGTCAAAACATCCCAATTGCTGGGTTAAAACAACCCATTCGCTGGGTCAAAACAACCCATTCACTGGTTAAAACATCCCATTCGCTGGGTCAAAATATCCCAACTGCTGGGTCAAAACATCCCATTCGCTGGGTCAAAACATCCCATTCGCTGGGTCAAAACAACCCATTCACTGGTCAAAACATCCCATTCACTGGGTCAAAACAACCCATTCACTGGTCAAAACATCCCATTCACTGGGTCAAAACAACCCATTCACTGGTTAAAACATCCCATTCGCTGGGTCAAAACATCCCATTCACTGGGTCAAAACAACCCATTCACTGGTCAAAACATCCCATTCGCTGGGTCAAAACAACCCATTCACTGGTTAAAACAACCCATTCGCTGGGTCAAAACATCCCATTCACTGGTTAAAACATCCCAATTGCTGGATCAAAACATCCCATTCACTGGGTCAAAACAACCCATTCGCTGGTCAAAACATCCCATTTGCTGGGTCAAAACAACCCATTCACTGGTTAAAACATCCCAATTGCTGGGTCAAAACATCCCATTCGCTGGGTCAAAACATCCCATTCGCTGGGTCAAAACAACCCATTCATTGGTTAAAACATCCCATTCGCTGGGTCAAAACAACCCATTCACTGGTTAAAACATCCCATTCGCTGGGTCAAACCATCCCATTCGCTGGGTCAAAACAACCCATTCACTGGTTAAAACATCCCATTCGCTGGGTCAAACCATCCCATTCGCTGGGTCAAAACAACCCATTCGCTGGGTCAAAACAACCCATTCACTGGTTAAAACATCCCATTCGCTGGGTCAAAACAACCCATTCACTGGTTAAAACATCCCATTCGCTGGGTCAAACCATCCCATTCGCTGGGTCAAAACATCCCAATCGCTGGGTCAAAACAACCCATTCGCTGGGTTAAAACATCCCAATTGCTGGGTCAAAACATCCCATTCGCTGGGTCAAAACATCCCATTCGCTGGGTCAAAACAACCCATTCGCTGGGTCAAAACAACCCATTCACTGGTTAAAACATCCCATTCGCTGGGTCAAAACAACCCATTCACTGGGTTAAAACATCCCAATCGCTGGGTTAAAACATCCCAATCGCTGGGTCAAACCATCCCATTCGCTGGGTTTGTCCATTTTCAACCCAGCTTGGGTTATTTTTAACCCAGCATTTTTTAGAGTGTAGGTTAAATTACTTGGCACTATATAATATATAAATGAATAAGCTTGGGAATCATCTTAACCATGGAAAATCACTGTAACACACAACCTGTCGTATTGTTATAAATAAACTACACCAGATTCATTTATAATCAGATTCAAATTTAGAATGGACAAAAAGAAAATACTAATTTTCTGATTTTGCTATGCAAATTCACAGGTTATGCATTACAGCATAATTTTACAATGGTTAAAATAACTGGCTTCACCATCTTAACTGTGGTAAAAACACAACATGTCATATTGGTTTAATAAACTGTCAGATTAATTTACAATCAGAATAAAATTTAGAAAAGACAATGAAAAAATTAGATAAATGCGTCAGAAAATTTTCACATCATGTTACAGCAAGGGGAGAAACTGTAATGCAAAGAAAAGTCGCTCCATCAATGCTCAATGAAAAAATTATTGCATTTATAGCTATTGCAATATATACATGAACAAACTTGAGACCACACCGCTTCCGATCGTTCTCTTTCATACAGACACAGTGTCCGCACCGCCATCCTCCTACAAGAGGAATTACACAATATCCATCCAGACCTATTTAACCACATGATCGATGTCTCCCATCAAACGCAGCCCAAACTCTCTGACCTCTGCATTCATCTGAGGGTTGCACACGATTGCAGCAGGCATGACGACAGGACGGAGCTGGAGTTTGTGTTAAGATCAAACTGTTTCAGTTCTGTGACTATTTGTGCACATAATGGCACCAAACACTGGATATTATATCTCTAACATTAAAGCGCATCCACACACAAACGCTCAAGCTTTCACATTGTTAGGGACATATAGGGTATAAAAAAAGACTAAAAGACAGTATTATAATACTATGACACTCAATGGGGACCATTCTTCAAAATACCTTTTGTGTTCAGCAGAAATAGTGTTCATACAGGCTTGAGGGTGAGTAAATGATGTCATTTTTGGATGAACTATCCCTTTAAGATGTCTTAAGATTCTGACTTAATGTGCCTGAAGTCCAATGCATTTTCTCGTTCATGAGAGATGTGTGAAACACACAAACTGCAGTAAAAACAGCAGAGACAACACGACAGATGAAGCCTTACAGTCAAACAACACGTCTCTGAGCCTCTGAACCGCTCAGACGGCATTAATACACACGATAAGCTAATAACTCAAACCTCCAAACATGTCAGACACACACAAACTCCTTCTGATGGTTATCGGCGAGAAACACACAGGAGAGAAAGAGAATTGAATTAAATAAGAGAAGTGGGGGTGATATCACACATCCAAACGTGTGTCATTGAAGCTGGTTTCCTGATAATCGCAGCGGTGCGCGTTTTGACAAGTCAAATGTGTTACATTTTACCCAGAGTGCAACGCTGCAGTCGGAGTGTGACAACTATGCAAATTACAATAGTTTGATCCAGCACACATTTCTCACTTCGACTAGACTCGCATTAAAGCAGAGAAAGAAATTTATGAATAAACCCACAGGAAAGAAAAAAAAAAATAAAAATCACACCTTTAATATCTTTCTTGATGAAACCGGGAACTCCACCAGTTTCAGAAGAGATCTCCTCAGTTTCTCAAACTGTGCTCACATTTGAAAGTCTGTAATCAAAAGTTAGAGATCTCAATATGAACTCAAAAGTGTCTCAAATGATCCACTTTTAATTTACAGCTTTAAAGTGATGACTATGAATGACTCATTTTATTTCTAATAAGGGTTTTTAGGAGAAATGTTTAAGAAAAAGTTAATACCTCAATAAAATGAAGTCCATTAAAGTTCCCTGAGTTATAAAAGAGCAACATCTGAGTAATTTTCCTCTGGCATATCATGCTGTTGTAATATATTCATATAATACGTTCATTAATGCGAAGATGCTTTGAAACCATCTGGATTGTATAAAGAGTGATACAAATGCAATATGTAAGATTTTTGCAGTAAAATATCCAAAAAACACTATGCCAGTGTTATATATTTTGTTCACTTGAGTACTTACAATATCCCAAATGTTTCCAACTATTTGTAAATCGTGAGAAAATTGCAATTTTAATCAAGGCTCCGGGACGTGTGAGGAGTCGCCTGTCAATGTCGTCATACCCGCGTTACCCTCGGTTTCCGGTTTTATTTTGTAGAAACCATGAAAACACCAAAGATGCTTTAATATATTACATGTTTTAATAGACAAGGGAACAACTGTTTTGATATATTTATAGACAGAAAACGAATTATTGTTATATAGCTCAACACGTTTAGTCTTATTGTTTAAATCTAATTTTCTTGATTTTTTTTTTTTTTTTGCGAGCACCATGCTTAACCATGCCTCAGGTAGCTAACATAGCATAAGCAGATGCAGCTTTATTTTCAGTAACAGTAATACAGCATTTTCTCCATCATACAATACGTTTTAAAATTAATTGCATGTCATTTATCAACACAAGCCATCCAGCATTTAATATGATATTCTAAAATCGATCTATCTTACTGCAGTGTGTCTCAAACAAGTGTCTCACAGCAGCCACCGAGCGAACGCACAGAGTAACGTTATAACATCATTTTCAACACTCTCAAATGCATCTAATATGATAAACAGAGCTGCGTTACCTCATACTCATGACCGGAAAGCGGAAGCGGCGCCGGCGACTGTGTCATAATAAAAGTCCCGCTGCTCGTGAGTCTTGTGTTGCGCAATCGCTCCAGTGGCCTCGTTCAGCTCCACAACACTCGGTCCTGCTCTGCTTCATACTACAGTAACGTTAATAATCACATCCATGAACATGATTTCTTCCCGAGTGACCCTATCCCTATTCTTTTCCACCGGCTGTGAGGTGAAGACCACGTGTCCCAAGATTCCGCGCTCAAACTTGGCGTCATCAAGCTACGCCTTTGTTTTGAATAGGCCTCTAGCGACCTCTGGCGGACAGAAATCCTACATACTGCACCTTTAACTATTTCCCTGCCAATTATGGAATTTTCTGGCAATCCATGTTTTCACTGTTATATGGTAGGGGGCGATGTTATGCATCTTCTGCGATCAGCAAACATTAAACAGCATGTAAATCAAAACTGCCTAATGTTATTGAATGAAATATCGTTGTTTTTACCAGTTAATCAGTAGGCTTTGATCGATTATCAAGCTTTTGCAATTAGTTAAAGTATCGAGTTATACCTGTTCTAACTAATAAAAAAACAAAGAAATCACTTCAGTTTTTGAAAATGTCTTTGTAATGAACTTTGTGACTGGAACTGTTTTTATTAAGGCTGGGCATTGACACTAATTTTCTATTCATAAGCTTGTGATTTAATTCTGATACAAATTCAGTTGGATTTATTTGGATATATATTAGGCACAGAACAATTTTGAAAGCTTGTTTCCGCCAGGAGACTTAAAAAATAAAACTTCTCATAATTATGACTTTTTCCTCTAAAATATAAAGTTTTATATTATTTTATATTACTCACAATTATCTTCTGAAATTGATTTCAGTGATATCGTTTCTCTGTGTCATTATCATTATAGTTGTGGTGTGAACGCAACTATTCTTATAGAATTAGAATGATTATTAATTAAAATGTTATAGTTATCGTTAGTTATTATCCTCGGTGTGAAAGGGTGAATTTTTTTTGTGAAACTGATTGAAATTAAGTGAGTTTATGCAAGTAAAGTGGGGGAAAAAAAGCTTATTTTGATCAATTTCTCAAAAAACAAGACTTCATATCTTACATCATTTTGCATCACAAGTAAATGCATCTTGATTTAAAACAAAGACTAAGAAAATCACATTTTGCAGTGAATATTTTATAACTTCAAAGCACCTCATAAATTCTTAATATTAATAACTTATAATTTGACATTATTTTCATCTCATAATTATCAGCTTCTGAAATACTGCAACAATGAAAGAGCAACATCTGAGCAATTTTCCTGTGGGATCTCATGTCGTTGTAACTGATGGGTATTGTGATGAAACACTGCAAAAAATGACTTTGTTCCTCAGTGTTTTTGTCCTTTTTTCCCAGTACAAATAACAAACATTCTTAATTCAAAATGCATTCACTGGAGAAGCAAAATGACTGAAGATAAGTCTCTTTTTTGGAGAAATTTCTCAAAATTAAGGGAGTTTATGCTTTAAAAAAGACATTTTAATTCAAATGGCAAAAAACAATGTCTTTTGATCAATTTCATATTTTACATCATTCGCATCTCAAATAAATGCATTTTGATTTAAAACAAGACTGAGCATGAAAATCACATTTTGCAGTGAATTTTATATGCTGGGTTGTTTCAACCCATGTTTGGGTCAAATAGACAAATCCGACCATTGGGTTTAAAAATGTTATTAAAAAAAAAAAAAAAAATCAACCAAAGTTTGTCCATATTTGACTCAACCATGGGTTGAAACAACCCAGCACTTTTTAGAAACAGTTTATATAAATAACTTTATCCGTTAAAACTCATCTTTGATCACCAAAATTACATATTTAAACGTTTTTTCCTTGAAAAACTTTTCTTTATGCCTTAAAATAGCTTGAATGTAACTCTACACCCTTGCCTCATTTAGTATACACGGTTCTATGAATATGCAAATTAACCCTGCCTCCACTCACTCACACCAGCTCAGAGATCCACACGTTGATGATCACATGTTGACGTGATTGGTTACAAGGTAGTTTTTGACGTTAGAAACACCGGCGATTTCAAACCGTGTTTTTGAGACTGTCTTTGGTTAAAGAGAAAATACTCAGCAACAGTGTTGAGTTATGATTTGCCTTAAAGGGGATCTATTATGCAAAATTCACTTTTGCATGGTGTTTGGACATAAATGTGTGTTGGTAATCTGGCACCCTATAGTGATAAAAATCCACCCACTCCTTTTTTTTTAATCCCCATAAATCATAAGCAGTGTCTCAGAACAAGCTGTTTCCAGATCCCTGGCAGTGTGACGTCACATTATCCACAGGCCCCGCCCACGAATGTTGACAGACACTGTCATTTTAACATAGAACCGCCCTGAGCGAGTTTACACAGTCCGTCACTGCTGCACTGACGAGAACGTCTCTCAATCGTTTTAGGTGTTCTGTAGCTGGATGGATTAATCCACAGAGCTCTCTCCATTTACTCCTGAAATCTGAGCCACTGAAGACAAGGTGGATTCATTTTGTTTTCCAAGAAAATGCTCCCTCAACTCTACCGAAATTCGTTTATGTCTGCGCGAATCATTTCACACCAGACTGCTTTGTGAACGAATGTCAATACAAAGGGACAATACAAAACAGAGGTTGAGCTAAAAATATGTTACTCAAGGATAGATCAGTACAAACTGTGCTTACAGTCTCCAGAGTACTACTGGATACGGCAGTAATGAAGGTGAGAGCACTTTATTACAGTTCATCGGAGTTGATTTATGGATATAACGTTTATTAAGCACCACCCGAAAAGGCATAAGGTCTTTATATATTTGTTTACTGTTAGCTGTAACAAGTGTTCCTGTGTAATTCGCTGTGTATGTTGATGGTAATGCAAGGGAGAGAGAGTTTATGGATAATATTTTAATGCACACTTGCAATGTGTTTTATTAAGCTCTTACAGAGATTTTCTAGAGTGAAAACGGACGCTTCATCTTTTGTTTGAAGTACAATAAACATCATAAAACTCATCTGTAAAGTTCATTTGGACGGTACAACAGGCTTGTACTAATATAGTGGATAAAAACAAGACGACAATATAAGTTATAACCGTAATTGAACTAAACTATACCTGTTCTATCTCCATATATTTGCAGTTTCTGACATTATTGTGTGTCCTGACGGACTCCTGACACCGGAGAATCAGCTCTTGAAGCTCCGCCCTCTTAGGCCAAGCACAGCAGCTCATTTGCATTTAAAGGGCCCACACTGAAACGCCGTGTTTTTGCTCAACCCCAAAAAGTGGCAATTTTAACATGCTATAAAAAATTATCTGTGGGGTATTTTGAGCTAAAACTTCACATACACACTCTGGGGACATCAGAGACTTATTTTACATCTTGTAAAATGGGGCATAATAGGTCCCCTTTAATCATACCCAATTAAGAGTTTGAGGTAAAAGCTGTAGTTAATAGTGAGAATTGGACCCTAATCTAAAGTGTGACCGCAGACTTTTCTTGGACAAATCTGCTATGATTTCTGAGGCGTCTCTGTAGACTAAAAGTCATTAAGCGAGAACCTGGTGGCTTTGACCTCCCCGCGACACCATCCCGTCCTTGTTTTGATTCAGTTTCCCTGCGTTTCTGTGCTGCCGTATTATGAATCCGCATGTAAACACACAGGTGGAGGGTTTGGGCCGCACAGGGACATCTCAAACTTATAAATACAGACGGAAATCTCATATATTCAGACAAGAGAGGTTGTGTTGACCCAACTCACGAGTGCTTGTACACACACACACACACACACACACACACACACACCGGAGGATTAATGAGAGCTGCTATCAGCGCGTCTCTGCATCGTGGACACACGTTTCACGCTGTAAAGGTGAGGCTCTTCATCAAAGCGAACGTCACCCCCACCCTCCGATTTGGAGCCCGTCCAGAAATGACAAAACATCCGTCCAAGGAGTTTGTGGAATTACTGAATTAGCATCGCCTTCAAGTTTCGCCCCTTCCCCAAAACTCCCCCTCTCCGTCTGTCACACACACACGGGATTATTATTCATTAGAGCGTGGCGTACAGAAAGACTGCTGACACCCGCCATCTACCCACACTGCACCGGGTCACTGAGTGCCGTCCCCACGGTAAGCAGGTACAGACACGCGGGCCATCTGTTTATCAAATGCTGACATGTCACAGAGTTAACCAAACACTAGTGACAGAAGAAAACCACTGGAAAGAAACGCAGAGATGAGACCAGAAGATACACACCTGAGGAGGACGTTATTGCTCAGAGGTCTCATGAGACATAATGGAGATTCCAGGTAAGCATCAAGTTCATCTCAGATGTTTCTCATCCTAAAAGGAAAACTGACTCGCTAGTCGTCCTCCAGTAAGATCAGCTCAAAGAAATTTCTGAGAAACTGGAGACTTTCCCATTTGATCTTTTTTGTGGTGTAAGAAAAACAAGTGAAACATTACAGATGTCATTTGTAAATTGTGCTAAAAAAAAGATTTTCAACAAACAGCTGGTAGGGACTACAACGAGCTTCTTCCCAGGTTAGTGACATCACAAACCCTAACATTTACATAAACCACGCCCCTGAGAACACACAACAAAGGGGGTGAGGCCATGTTGGGCTGCTTTAGAGAAGATGAAGAGTTGTTATAGTAGAGTGTTGTTGACATGCTGTCATTTTACACCGGACTGCTTCACAAACGAGGGTCAATTCAACACAAAAGATTAACATGACGGCACATGCTAGTGGATGAGTTGAATCAACTCCACAGCAGATACATAAATTTATCCACTAGCCATTCAGAAACGTCCAGTTTCATTCTAAAAGTTGTAACTTCTTCCCGAGTCTCTCCATCAGTGTCGACTCCGGTTTGAACAATGTAAGGCTGAACACCGTTACTGACAATCCTCATTTTGGCTGCGTGAGATTCTCCAGCTTTGTTGTTGTTGAGCGACCGAAGTGTGAGCTGTTAAAGCTCCGCCCTCTTCTGGAAAGGGGGCCGGGAGCAGCAGCTCATTTGCATTTAAAGGGACACACACAAAAACGGCATGTTTTTGCTCACATAAATCCCTTAAGAAACTCATGTGACTTCACCTCAGCAGAGGCTGTGATTGGATAACTGGACTAACCAGCGGACCAATCGCATTGCAGCATCTTAAATGTTGTTTTGGTGGTTCTGAAACACCTGAGTCAAAGTCTGTCATCAGAACGATGTGGTTTAATTCCCTCCAGAAGCGACTACGTTCCCAAACACCAGCATCCGAATGCAAGAGAACATGATAGCGTTTATTGTGTTTCGTCTGCCGCTCTGAGACGCAACTTATTTATGATGGAGGAAAAAAAGAGCCCGATTGCAGCAAATTTTGCGCCAATTTCCCAGGAAGTGACGATTTTGTTCTCTTGAACACATGGGATGAAAATGCTGCTTTAATCGCAAATGTTTTATGCGATATCCCAATTTTGCGCGCAAGTTAAATTTGCAACTTTGGATGGAAACACAGCTATTTCAAACCGATCTCACATTCAAATCTAAAACAACAATGCATAAAAATGCTAATTTCCTCCATCTTGGTCGTCAGTAAGACCATGAATGTTCAAACCACCTGAGTTGAAGTTATTCATGTGCTTTCACAGAGAATTTCTCATTTATTTACCTGGAATGGTCAATGGCAGAAGCCTTCAGCGGTACTTGACATCTTGCCATTGGACGTCCCTCCGTCAGGGCCAAACCTTCAGCATCTCACAGCATTGATGTTTCTGAGGTCAAATCTCAGCAGTCTGGAAATCAACAGTCTTTACTCGCCGGATCATGGCATTTGTCAGTCTGTAAGCGACTGAACAAAAGAAGCGTGTGCAGTTCTTTAATGTGAGTCATGTGTCAGAGTTTCAAAAACAGCAAAAACAGCCACTTAAACTCCGAACTTTGAGCCAAACAAACGCTGTTGAGCTGACAAAGTGGATGTGTAGATTGGACTTGACCTCTGACCCTGAATTCAACAGTCTATGTGTGTGTGTGTGTACATGTTTGAATGTGTTTCATTCAGGCCCATGATGTGTGTTAGTACTCAAATTCAGCCTCTACACTGAGAGAAAAAAAAAAGTGTACGGGTTGCTGCCTATGTAGTGCACTTACTTTCAGATGCTGCTTTCCGTTAGGTCACTGCTATCACTCTGATCCCTCCTCATTAATTGATTGACAATTAATTGCTGCTAACACCGTCGGTAATAACGTTAATGGAGGGATCGCACTCCGCCATGCGAGTCTCGCCGTGGAATTAGCGCGGTAATCTAATCTGGGAACGGAGCATGACAAACGTGTCATTAATGCTGCCTCTCCTGAGACGTGAGAACAGTGAGCAAATGACTGCGTTCAAGCAGCGATCACACCTGACACGCGATCGCTCACTTGCTCTCACCTGCCTGCCACGAACCAAACCCGTTCACACCTGGATCCAAAGCGGCCCGGTGCTGCAAGCCAGAAGCACCTAGAGGAAGTCAATTAGAATATTTATATAAGAATAATGATCTCATACGACTGTCATTAAAAGCAAGCACCTCGTTTTATCAGTCCTTACTTCTTAGCGAGTTTTCAATGCCATTTCTGGTGTAAAAACAGCAAATGACTGCAAATGAGAAGATGACAGACAAATACCAGAAGATGAAGAGCGTCGTTCTCTAACATACACATTATAATGCTTTTGAAATTAGTCTCTTCTGCTCACCAAGACTTTTATTTGATCAGAATAATGATTTAATAATAATCATAAATGTTTCTTGAGCAGCAAATCATCATATTAGAATGATTTCTGAAGGATCGTGTGATACTGAAGACTGGAGTAATGATGCTGAAAATTCAGCTTTGATCACAGGAATAAATTACATTTTAACATATATTTACATAGAAAACAGTTATTTTACATTGTAATAATATTTCACATTTTTACTGTATTTTTGATCAAATAAATGCAGCCTTTGTTGAACAGAAGAGACTTCTTTCAAAAACAATGCAATTATTCCAAACTTTTGACCACTGTCTCCTTTCCCAGCCATCCCAGGGATCATCAGTTTGTCCAGACAATGGAAGATGAAGAGCTGCTGGAGTGTTTGGGAAACCTGTTTGGTAACATTATTTTACTGTTTGATAGCAATTGATATTCCTCACCTCATGTTTGGCCTTCATGAGACACAGAATAAAGGCATCAGTAACCAGAAAAACATTCTAAACTAAAACACTGAAAAAATGTTTCCATTCATACGGAGGCAGAAGTGTTTTGTCTGTGCTCTTCAAGAAGTCTCAGGTGTTTTTACTTTATTAAAAGAGTTGATTTGATTTTACAAAAAAAAAAAAAAAAAACCCTGTAGGACAGAGACATGGAGGGGGGTAAAACACTCCCGGGGCCCGTGCCGCCAGGGTCAGTGTAATAATCGCGTCTCCCTGATGGAAAAACATGTTCTTTATATCTAATACTTTAATGAATTTTTAATCACGTAATTTGTAATTAAATTACCAGGGATAAGCGGGCAGCGGAGCCAGAGAGAGACAGAAAGAGAGAGATTACTGGACGTGAGATTATGTTGCAAGCTGTAAAATAACCCCGTTTAGGACAGAAGAGTGAGAGATTAACAATCTTCTTATTTAATGATGAAATGAAAAGGCCTGATCAACAAACGGACAGTCAGATATGGCATTAATGGATAATCTGCTGAAGACTGAATTAACTGGTCTAGCTAAAACTCTGTAATAAACCAGTTAAAAAGTACAACATTTGATATATTATTTGAGTGTGTGTTTACTTTGAGGCTTTAAAAATTAACTAAATCTGGCAAAACTTCTGGTTGGTTGGTTAGTTCGGTTGGCTGGTTGGTTGGTGTGCTGGTGAGTTAATTGGTGAGTTGGTTGGTTGGTGAGTTGGTGGGTGGGGTGGTTGGTAGGTTGGTGTGCTGCTGAGTGGGTAGGTGGGTTGGTTGGTTGGTGGGCGGCTGAGTTAATTGGTGGGTTGGCTGGTGTGCTGCTAAATGGGTGGGTTGGTTGTGGGTGAGTTGGCGGGTTGGTCAGTTGGTGGGTGGGTTGGTTTGTTGGTTGGTGTGCGGCTGAGTTGGTGGGCTGGTGGGATGGTTGTGAGTGAGTTGGTGGGTTGCTGAGTTGGTGGGTGTGCTGCTGAGTTGGTTGGAGAGTTGGTTGGTTGGTGAGTTGGTCAGTGGGTGGGTTGGTCAGTGGGTGGGTGGGTTGGCAGATGGGTTGGTGTGCTGGTGAGTTAACTGGTGGGTTGGTTGTGGGTGAGTTGGTGGGTGGGTTGGCAAGTGGATTGGTTGGTTGTTTGTTGGGTTGGTTGGTTGGTTGGTGAGTTGGTGGGTCAGTTGGCAAATGGGTTGGTGGGTGGGTGTCTAGTTGTGGGTGGGTGGGTTGGTTGTTTGGTGAGTGGGTTGGCAAGTGGTTTGGTTGGTTGGTGAGTTGGTGGGTGGGTGGGTGGGATAGCAGGTGAATTGGTTGGTTGGTGTACTGCTGAGTTGGTGGGCTGGTGGTTTGGTTGTGGGTGGATTGGTTGGTTGGTGAGATGGTGGGTGGGTTGTTTGGTTGGTGTGCTGCTGAGTTAATTGGTGGGTTGGTTGGTGTGCTGCTGAATGGGTGAGTTGGTTGTGGGTGAGTTGGTGGGTTGGTCAGTTGGTGGGTGGGTTGGTGTGCTGCTGAGTTGGTAGGTGGGTTGGTTGGTGTGCGGCTGAGTTGGTGGGCTGGTGGGTGGGTTGGTTGGAGAGTTGGTGGGTGTGTTGGTGAGTTGGTGGGTTGGTGAGTTGGTCTGTGGGTGGGTTGGCAGATGAGTTGGTGGGCTGGTGGGTGGGTTGGTTGGAGAGTTGGTGGGTGGGTTGGTTGGTGAGTTGGTGGGTTGGTTGGTTGGGTGAGTTGGTCAGTGGGTGGGTTGGCAGATGGGTTGGTTGGTTGGTGTGCTGGTGAGTTAATTGGTGGGTTGGTTGTGGGTGAGTTGGTGGGTGGGTTCGCAAGTAGATTGGTTGGTTGTTTATTGGGTTGGTTGGTTGGTGGGTCAGTTGGCAAATGGGTTGGTTGGTTGGTGTGCTACTGAGTTGGTGGGTGGGGTGGATGGTTGGTTGGTGAGTTGGCGGGTGGGTGGTCTGGTTGGTGTGCTGCTGAGTTGGTGGGTGGGTATGCTGGAGGGTGAGTTAGTTGGTTGGTGGCTTGATTGGTTGGTTGAATAAACAAACATTTTAATAAATTATATTAAGCTTAGAATGTTGGTTATTAGGTACTTTACTATAAACAACTTTGCTATCTAAACTTCTATTTGATTTTATATAAGAAAAATTGTTTTATTCGGAGCAGTTATTGAGAACAAGAGGAATTGTAATTACTGACCATGTTTCAGATTTTATTTTTAAACAGATAATCAATATCGAACCATAACATACCAGATGGAAATTATCACACACACCAGCTTGATATGGTACGGTATAAAGATTTGATAAATGTACCAAATCTCATCGTCCTCATACTTTTGAATGGTAGTGTATGTCTGAATTTGATTTACTGATGGTGTCATGAATTGCATCATATTTAATGTTTATTTAATTTGATTCGTATTTAATGTGTGACCCCACAGATCTGTGACAGATCAGGATTACTGTGACCAATCCCCAATCCCCTGCCTGACCTCTGACCTTCCCAGATTGGGTTGGGTCATTTCCAAAATCCTAAACTCTCTGGAGAAAAATGCATCACTATAACCTCTAGTATAAACACATTATTCAGAACCAAGAATCAAAATTACTCATTCATTTATTTAGAAAGAAAGATTGATAAAATCATAAAGGCTTATGTTCCGTGTGTCTTGGTGTTTTTTTGCATGTTCCCAGAAAGTTTGTGAGAATGTGCATGCTGATCCGAGAGGCCTCATTAATGTGCTGCTGTCCGCTCAAGTCTCTGCCAGATGAAATTAAGGTCCAATTATTGATAAATGAAGAGTACTTTTCACGGAAGCCGTGCCTGAAGATACACGCTGCATCTGTCACATGGCAACACACACACACACACACAGCTCACTCAAGTGTGACATCGCATCCTGTGCATTCATCATGCATCTGTAGGAGATCAGTGTGTGTGCGCGGAGTTATTCTAGTCTGATGCTAGTCTGTGTTCAATATCTGACCATAAAAATATCCACATCTGTCTGTCTGCTCAGAGAAAAACTGATGTGTGGCAGGTTAAAATGGTTCTTCATGTGGTCACATATAAAGTAAGTGGGTTTATTAAAAGTCAACACATTATTTAAAGGAACGGTTCACCCATAAATGAAAATCCTGGCATCATTTACTCACCCTCACATCTTTCTAAACCTGTCTGGCTTGAGTTCTTCTGTGGGACACAAAACTAGAGATGTTTAACAATGTTCACACTGCTCTTTTATGATCAACAAAAGCAGAAGGTGAAAAAAAAAAAAAAAAAAATACACAAGTCTTCTTAAGTCACGATGCTTTATGTGAGGAACAGACTCATATTTAAAGTAGGAATGAAAGAATTTAACCTACTAATTTTTTTGTATTTCTTTGAATTTAACAGTTTGAGCAAAAAAAGTAATGAATAAAAAAAAAACTAAAAAAGAAAAAATACAAAACAAAATTAAAAATAAATGCATGCACAAATGAATTGTTGTTTAAAAAATAAAAATAAAACCAATGCATGCACAAATGAATAGCTTTTTAAAAAAATAAATAAAAAAAAATAAAATTAAAATATAAATCAATGCATCACTCTGAGTGACACCAAGACATCCAAATATATCTCCCATAAGAACTACTGTACCCATAATCCCTTGCAAAGCCCTAACACCTAACCTGCCCTTTAATCCAGAACGCTGAGAGCGAAACACCTGTCAGCGGCGGCGGTGATGTGTGCTCACACCCTGATCATCGTGTTAATTGAATGTCAGAGGAGGGTGATGTCAGGGCAGCAGGGCCCTGGGGCTCCACCAAACAAAGATGAACTACCAATTTTTATGATTTTACAAGAATTGTAAATTACAAGAACAGTACTGTATATATTGCTCTTTTGCCTCACTTTACAGCAATCACAATTAATCACATGATAGAAAACAACCTAATTTATATAAAATAATTGGAAAAACAGCAGCATTTAATGCAATATTTTGCTAAACAGACATAAAATATTTTGTGTTCAGTTATTGCTGAAATTCACTTGGCTGTGATGCTAGAAATATACTTTACATAAGTATCAATATGCAAACATGATTGCTTGGACAATGCATTTTAAAACACATGCAATGCATTGTGAATTGCGGTCTGATACATAATTTTCTGACCCAAAATTTAAGCTAAAATTGTTTGCATTCACATATTTGCATGTTTTGGATCTTAAGCTACATTTGCAATACAATGCAATTTTTGTCATGCAACAACAACAACAAAAAAAGTAAGTTTGTAACTGTAAAAGCCTACAGATTATCTACTGAAAAATGTAGTAAAGTTAGTAGTTTCACTAGATTCAGTTACTTCACAACACTGATTCAGTGACATGAAAAACATACTAACACACCCATGCCTACCACGCTCATGTACCTAATGAAACACTATCCTGAGCCAATTTTTATCAGTCCATAAATGACAGGTGGTAATTTAGCTGAGGATATCACATCATGGGAGAACTAGAACGGACTCTGTCGGACTCGAATTGTAATTTGTGTGCCCTGGATGAGCCGTTATCAGAGGTAGAAAAGTGATACGGACACGCTGTCAGACAGCAGAGCGTGTTCAACGATAAAAGCTTCAAACTGTCTCAGTAATCCAGCTAGTTCTGGAACTCAGCAGAAAGACACTGAATGTGTTAACAATGCCTCTCTCTCAGCTAGAGGACCATTTTTCTGTCTTTTGGTGCCTGTTCAGTTTATGGCCCATCCTTGTTTAGAAGTTAAATATAAGACTGGTTAAAGAGAAGGTATTCTGCTTTTTTCACAAGTGTGTTTAATGTTGCTGTTTGAGCAGAAGTTATTCTTTATATTAACGTGCACTGTTTCTCAACTCCCTGAAATGCCTCCACTGTAGTCTTGAGGTTTCTTCCATCACAATATTTCTCATTTAAATAATTCACATGCAGAATAAAGGGGCGGGGCCTGGTTGAGTTAGTTAGTAGTGTGTTGAAACTGGCGGTTATGGTAAGGGGCGGGACATTTCCCAAACACACTCGAAGCGCTTGACCAATCACAACACATTGCTCCAGCCGACCAATCAGAGCACATTGTGCTTTTCAGAAGGAGGGGCTTCATAGAGACAGGAACTAAAGTTACAACCTGCAGTGATCTAATTGCTGATAAAGAAAAATAAAGATGTTGTTATACTTATGTCAATGCAAAAGAATCAACCAAAGCTGAAAATGCTTTGTGTATTTAGATACTCAGTGTGTGAATGCATGTGGAAGGTGGAAAAGGTCTCACCAGGTTTCTAATAATAACCACACAGCGATACAAATCTTAAGATAAATTAATAGACTATAATATTATAGCTTGCATTAATAATCATTTGGACGGTGTGGATGGGCATACAGAGGCGGTTTCCTGTAAATAGTTGGGTAATTATGTCTGCGAGGGAAAAGCTTGTTATCTTCCCACAGAGCCTGTGGCTAGTGCTTTGAAATATAGGCCTGCCATAAGCCAGCGTCACGAAAGCGCTACTATTAGTCCTGATAAAAGAGCCAATGTAATCGCTTCTGTTTACAGTCATGCATCTGACTCACGCCTGCTGATCTGGGTTCAGTTTAATGAGACCAAACAAATTCTGAGGAATTTGAGAAATAAACGTTTTTATGCTGGAATCAATCAATAATGCAATGTTTCCATCCACCTATTTTTATGTGCATTTTAGGATATTGCGTAAAAAAACATGCTGGATGGTAATGCCATGATGCGCATAAATTCCAAAAATGCACATAAAAAAAAAAAACTTGAAACGGATACATTTTTTTATCCGGTAAGAAGACGTGCATCAACTACGATGGAAATGCTTTCACTAAACAAATCCCTCCATGCACAACAAACTCAGAGGATGTGATTGGATAGCTGGACTAACCAGCAGACCAATCGCATCGCAGCATCTCAAATGTTGGTTTGGTGGTTCTGAAATACCTGAGCCATCAGAATGATTTGGTTTAATTCCTCCAGAAGCGTCACATATGATTGCGTTCCCAAAATCACATGACAGCGTTTACTGTGTTTCATTTGACGCTCTGAGACGAACTCATTTATGATGGAGGGAAAAAGAGCTGATTGCAGCAACTTACATTTTTATTACTGATTTTATTTTGCGCCAATTTCCCAGGAAGTGACGATTTTGTTCTCTTGAACAATAGGATGGAAAAGCTGCTTTATTTGCAAATGTTTTATGCGATATTCCAATTTTGCGCACAAGTTAAATTCACAACTTTGGATGGAAACACAGCTATTGAATTCACATCGGTTAAGAGGTAAACTGACGCAAACTTTATAAACAATGATGATCAAAACAAACAAATCTTCCACTAATTAAAGGGGTCATGAATTGAGAAATCAACTTTTGATATATAACTATAAAAATATCCTGTAAGTTTCAGAACTGAAAACTTCCTTGTTTGTCCAATAAAAGCTTTTATTGACACCAGACCCAGAGAACGACTGATCCTGGAATGTGTCTGTGGATGGTGAAACTCCGCCTCCACAGAAGAAATCAACGCCTACTTCATCATTGCAGCATTAGCTCCGCCCACTGGAGTGTTAGTGAGATGAGGAGGAGAGAAGAGCGATACAGAACTAAAATAACATTACCTTTCAAAGGATCCTAATGCTAGGAATATGGTTATTTATTTTCAACAATGTGAACGTCTCAGTTGAGCTTTATTTATTTGTATTCCCGATTTCAATCGCATCAATCACATATTGTGCATTTCGGCGCAGGCTTTGCAAACAGACTTTTACGATATGGACAGTAATGCAACAACATGTAAGTAATTCTAACGCCTGATCTGATATTAATGATTCATGTACAGTCAGATGTTCTTTGTCTGTGTGTCAGTAAATCACACCAGTGACTAAACGATCAACTTCACGTTGTTTCTCTTAGTAGGATGAAAATAATCTGTTATATAAATGGTGATTAAATTATATATAGAAAGCGATCAAAGAACGCTCCCTTTACAATCGCTGGAGCTGTCAATCAAACTGGACTCACGCCAAAACTCCCGTTTTATTCAACAAATCTCTTAGTTATACCACGTTTGCACTGTTAGTTATGATGAAAGCATTCGTTAATGTGCAGAAATTGAGTTGCAATGACGAGATCATGTTTTTGTGCGCTCAACGACATGATTGGCTGTTCATCACTGCAACTTTTCATGCCACGATCTAAATATAATGCCATAGATCTACAGGTGCTGGTCATATAATTAGAATATCATCAAAAAGTTGATTTATTTCACTAATTCCATTCAAAAAGTGAAACTGGTATATTGTATTCATTCATTACACACAGACTGATATATTTCAAATGTTTATTTCTTTTAATTTTGATGATTATAACTGACAACTAAGGAAAATTCCAAATTCAGTATCTCAGAAAATTAGAATATTACTTAAGACCAATACAAAGAAAGGATTTTTAGAAATCTTGGCGAACTGAAAAGTATGAACATGAAAAGTATGAGCATGTACAGCACTCAAGACTTAGTTGGGGCTCCTTTTGCCTGAATTACTGCAGCAATGCGGCAAAGTAGCATGGAGTCGATCAGTCTGTGGCACTGCTCAGGTGTTATAAGAGCCCAGGTTGCTCTGATAGTGGCCTTTCAGCTCTTCTGCATTGTTGGGTCTGGCATATCAGCATCTTCCTCTTTCACAATACCCTACATAGATTTTCTATGGGGTTAAGGTCAAGCGAGTTTGCTGGCCAATTAAGAACAGGGACACCATGGTCCTTAAACCAGGTACTGGTAGCTTTTGGCACTGTGTGAGGTGCCAAGTCCTGTTAGAACAAGGAAATCTGCATCTCCATAAAGTTGGACAGTAGGAGGAAGCATGAAGTGCTCTAAAAACTTCCTGGTATCGTGCTACGTTGACCTTGGACCTCAGAAAAAGACAGTGGACTAACACCAGTAGATGACATGGCACCCCAAACCATCACTGACTGTGGGAAACTTTACATTGGACCTCAAGCAATGTGGATTGTGTGCCCCCTCCTCTCTTCCTCCAGACTCTGGGACCCTGATTTCCAAAGGAAATGCAAAAATTTACTTTCATCAGAGAACATAACTTTGGACCACTCAGCAGCAGTCCAGTCCTTTGTCTTTAGCCCAGGCGAGACGCTTCTGACGCTGTCTGTTGTTCAAGAGTGGCTTGACACAAGGAATGCGAACCCATGTCTTGCATCCGTCTGTGTGTAGTGGTTCTGAAGCACTGACTCCAGCTGCAGTCCACTCTTTGTGAATCTCCTCACATTTTTGAATGGGTTTTGTTTCACAATCCTCTCCAGGGCAGCGGTTATCCCTATTGCTTGTACACTTTTTCTACCACATCTTTCTCTTCCCTTCGCTCTCTCTATTAATGTGTTTGGACACAGAGCTCTGTGAACAGCCAGCCTCTTTTGCAATGAACTTTTGTGTCTTGGGCCCTCCTTGTGCAAGGTGTCATTGGTCGTCTTTTGGACAACTGTCAAATCAGCAGTCTTCCCCCATGATTGTGTAGCCTACAGAACTAGACTGAGAGACCATTTAAAGGCCTTTGCAGGTGTTTTGATTTCCACTTAGCTGATTAGAGTGTGGCACCAGGTGTCTTCAATATTGAACCTTTTCACAGTATTCTAATTTTCTGAGATACTGAATTTGGGATTTTCCTTAGTTGTCAGTTATAATCATCAAAATTAAAAGAAATAAACATTTGAAATATATCAGTCTGTGTGTAATGAATGAATATAATATACAAGTTTCACTTTTTGAATGGAATTAGTGAAATAAATCAACTTTTTGATGATATTCTAATTATATGACCAGCACCTGTAAATGTAATGCTATAATCAACACTTTTCACGATTAGTTAACCTTGAGAGTTGTAATAGTAAAAACGCACAAAGTTTTCAAGAGAGTAATACTTAGCTACTTCATATGCAAATATGTCAGCCAATCACAGCAGTGGGCGTTTACACTGAAGTCTCGAGCAGACACGCCCCTTAAAACAGAGCATTCAAATAAGAGGGCTAAAATCAGGGTAGGAAAAATGCCTTTTATTTCTAAATGATGACAATTTTTGATGTAAAAAGCATACTAACATTATAAGTGCACCCCAGGAAACATTATAAAACAATAAAACAACGCAGTTCATGACCCCTTTAAAACAGTTCTTCAGCCAAACCATAGGTGGTTTATAACTGCCACATTAAAGTCACAATGAAACGGGAGTAGCGACAGATCTTCAGGGTTTCCACTCTTTTTCAGTGATCGTTTTCAATTTAACTTTGGCGGAAATAAAAGACAAGGATCACGCCCCAAAAGTAAGTCTTTAAGGGTCGTACAGTTTATGGCAGTGGCTATAAAACCAATTTTTGAATGTGAGTTCTTAATCATACATTTTCCAGGACTGAAAATTCAACTTTCCTGGTTTTCCAGGACAAGTGGGAACCACATTCGAGTGTAAAGGATTATCGAAAAAGAATAAATGTAGGGCGGAGTTTGGCTCCACACATCAGTTGCTGATTGGATGTTGAGATGTGGGCGTGGTTCTCAAAAGAGTATGCAGATGAGCATGAGCTTGCAGGGGTGGAGTTTAAACACAAAAAGTCTGTCAGTTTGTCGTTTTCACAGGAAGATCCAGTTATGACATTGTGATTAAATATTATGAGGGCAAAAAATATTTAAATGAATCACGCCCTGATGAATTATTCACAATAAGAGGTATAATATGCATATCGAAAATAGATTCGATGCAAACCAATGTATCCAATGTTTACATCGCACAGGTCTGAGTATTTTGGCTTTACAAAAGCGTTGCACATGGCTCATCCAATCAGATTTTATTTGCATTTATGCATTTTTTGGCCTAACTGTAAATGCATTTTATCTGTGTGTGTGTGTGTGTGTATTGAGTTAGAGAGAGTTTGGAGTCCCGCTGAGGTTAAATGTGAGGTGGGAATAATTCACACACAGGGATCAGGAATACTGGGACAGATCCTGTAGTGTTAGTGTGACATTGGCCCTGAAAATCCCTCACCGTTCTGACGATCAGAACACAACGAATGGAGTGTTAATTAATCTCTGGATTATTCTGAAGCTGCACAGCAACAACCCTCATAAATCAGGAATTATTTTCCTGTCGTGTGGAGCTGCGGAGAGAGAGCAGTGCAGGTGTGTGTGTGAAAATGATGTATCGTGATACACGCTCAACTGTGATCCGACCATGTAACAAACATCAATCAAACTACATGTTCATTTCCACCTTCTTTATCAAAAACAAAGATGACTTACTGTTTTCAGAGGAACGGGAACAGAAATCTCTGTGCACAGGGAAAAAGTTTGCTGCCATTCTTCAAATGAAACTTTTACAGTACAGAAATTTTAAGGGCAACACAAACTCAAGCTCTCTCTCTCTCTGAAGTGAAACTGTAAACACAAGAGAAACTATAAATTAACAATAAAAGTAGCATTCCATATTTAGTGTCTGATCTTAGACATCATGACCAACATGAAATGCAAAATCCACCTCATGTTCTTGTAACTGAGACAAAACAAACCTAATTAATGACTTATCTTAATTTTTTTTATAAGAGTTCATAACAGGATTTACCTATATAATTTGAAAAAAAAAGTATATATATATATATGGTTCTGAAGTTCTTATATATTCTTATATATATATATATATATAAACATAAAAGAAAACTTCAGAACAGAATTGATCCATATATTTTGTAAAAATTGTTTAATATTTTACCATTGTATTAAGAAAAAAAGTACTTCATAACAGGGTTGACCCATATATATATATATATATATATATATATATATATATATATAATTTTTTTTTTTTTTAAATATTGTGCCAGTATTTTAAGAAAAGAAAATGTCCTTCATAACAGGACTAAACCATAAATCTCATTAAAAAAATTATATTTATTTTGAATAATTTACCAGTATATTAAGACAAGAAAATGAACTACATTGACCCATACATTTTTGTGTAAAAATTATGTTTTTAATATTTTACTGGTATATTAAGAGAAGAATATGTCCATAACAGGACTGATCCATACATTAAAAAAAAAAAAAAAACTACATTTTTATTTTAATATTTTGCCAGTATATTAAGATAAGAAATGTCTTTTATAACAGGACTGACTCATATACTTTGTAATTTTATATATATTTACAGTCCTGTTCTGTAAATGTGTTTTTAAAGCTGGGAGTCATATGAAAGCGGAGACTGGGGCAAGTTGTCACTCTTTTATATATATAGTTTTAATATTTTAACCAGTATATAAAGATATGAAAATGTACTTCATAACAGGACTGAACCATGTATTCTTTTATGAGTATAGTTGTTTGCTTAGATGTATGCTAATGTTAAAATCGTTGTATTTAAAGCACTACGATCATTTAAATTCACTTCGGATGTCAGTTTGGATGCGGTTTCAGAAAGCAGCAGCTGTAGATCATGAACAGACCTCATGAGACGCACTTTACGCAGTGGTTTTGCACAGAAATAACTCCCCGGTCATCCTGCGAGAGATCCGTCACGTGACTGTTTAATATTCAGTCTGGTGCGTTAAGCGGCGCAGGGCAGGAGTTTGGTGAAGAGGCACTTGTGGTGTGTTGTGTGGCACGCGTGTGCCCGGGCAGCATCTGCACTCCTCCTCTGCCACTGTCAAGAGCCCTTCTCAACTTCCCTTATTAGTGCGCTGCTTTGTAGTGCGCACTGCTTCACACCACACGGCATTATGAGCTTTCTTTGATCCCGGCCGGCTTTCATCGTTAAGAGTGTCCACATAAGAGCCGTTACAAGATGTGCTGAATTCAGATCTATTAAGCAAACCAACACTGACGGATCTACAACTTTTAGACGGATTCTGTCAAACTGTTAGAGATGTTTTTAAATGCGTTTCTAAAGCTGGGAGTCACATGAGAGCAGAGACTGGAGCAAGTTGTCACACTTTTCACTATGAATATTTCTCTGTATCTTTTCCCCGAAACGTCTATTTGTATATACACACACTGCAAAAAATTATTTTCTTCCTCTGTATTTTTGTCCTGTTTTCAAGTGCAAATATCTAAACGTTCTTAAATCAAGATACATTTACTGGAGAAGAAAAATGACAATTTTTGCTTAAAACAAGAAAAAAAATATCTGCTAATGGGGTCAGAAAAATAATCTTATTTTCACTTTGAATGAAGTATATTTTTCTGACCCCACAGGCAAACATTTGTTCTTGTTTTAAGCTTAAATTCACATCATTTTGATAAATTTTTCCTTCTTTACAAGCATTTTAAGACAAGAAATTGTACTTCATGACAGAATTGATCCATTTTACCAGTATATTAAGACAAAAAAAACAAAAAAAAAAAAAAAACAACAACATACTTTCATAACAGGACTGACCCATATATTTTGTAAAATAAATAATAATAAAAAAATCATACTATTTAGACAAGAAACTGTACTTTATAACAGGATTGTTCCATTTATTTTGTACAAAAAATATTTTTAATATTTTACCAGTATATTAAGAGAGGAAACTGTACTTCATAACATGACTTTTCCATTTGTTTTGTAAAAAAAAATATTTTTAATACTTTACCAATATATTTTAATATTATTTATATACAAAAAATGTATATATATATATATATATATATATATATATATATATATATATTTTACCAGTATATTAAGATTAAAAAAATACTTTATAACAGGACTGACCCATATATTTTGTAAAATAAAAAAAATAATTATAAATAAATAAATATTAATACTATTTAGGCAAGAAACCGTACTCCATAACAGGATGTTTTCATTTATTTAGAAAAAAATATTTTTAATATTTACCAGTATATTAGGCCAGAAATTGTACTTCATAACAGGATTGATCCATATATTTTGTTTAAAAAAAAAAAATAAATGTAATAAAATATTAGAAAAAACGTGATTTTACTATTTTTACTAACTCTACTGGCAAATATGTTTTTAAGCTTAAACTCAATTTTTCAGAATACAAGACTTAAATGTATCTTGATTTCAAAATGTCTTAATATTTGCACAGGAAAACAAGTCAAAAATACTAAAGAAGAAAATAATTTTTTTGTAGTGCGTGACAACTAGCCCCGGTCTCCATACAACGCACTGTTACATTTATTAATGACATCATACAATGTATTATAAGGTGCATTATAGGGAATAATTAATGCATTAAAAATACTTTTTATAATGCATTATATATACAGGCTTTAAGTACAGTGTAACCAATTAAAAATAAATTTAAAATAATAAAATCTAAATAAAACAAAATATGAAATATTTTATTTGTTTACCTGCATGTCATGTGACCATTAAATTATTGAAATATAACTTAAAATCTCAGTTAAGTAAATATATTAAATCAAAGAAGGAGAAAGAGAGAGTTTTTCTGCACAGAACATCTGTTTTTAGATGAGTGGCAGAACACACACCTGCAGGTCAAAGGTCACGCTCCACCTGACCCTGAAGCACTCAGCCTGTATTTATAGCCATGCCGTCAGACTTCTGACAGGAGGAAGAGACGGATCATCTCAAATACACACCAGCTTCTGCATCCCGCTGTAAAATGCAACAAATCTTACAGGTGATATCTCAAAAAGCATAATGGGGAAATATGCAAATAACACTGTATAGAAGACAGAATTGTTTTAGTGTAATCAGATTATGTTCAAAGGGTTAAACATCCATTTAGGACAGAAAATGACCTTAATTCATGTGAGGATTATTATATTTATCAGCATTAATTAAGCATCAGCACTAACCTGTGAGCAGCTCAGTCTTCTCTTTCCCAGTGTCTGTTATCTTTCTTTCTTGGATTCTTATCGGTCATGAATAAAACATCACTTTAGGGGGAAAAAAACAAAGTAGAGATTGTTGTTATCTGAGAAGACTAACGGCCCCTGACAGGCGTAAAAACACACGCGGTGGTAAACGCAGGTTCAGGATCTGTGCTCTCTCGCCACTGGGCCGCAGGGAGGGAAATCACAAGCTATTAAATCAATCAGCTTTAAAGATGTAACATGTCTGAGTGTCGTACCGCAGGTCAACGCATTCGAGATCACCTGGGAAAAAACGTAAGCAAACAAGTGACGGTGATAAATATGGGCCACTTTAATAGGTACACCTGTTCAGCTGCTCGATAATGCAAATATCTTATCAGCCAATCACTTTGCAGCAACTCAATGCATTTAGGCATGGTCAAGATGATCTGCTGAAGTTCAAACTGAGGATCTGAATGGGGAAGAAAGGTGATTAGTTTACTTTAAAATGAAAATGACCCCAAGCTTTACTCACCCTCAAGCCATCCTAGGTTTATATGACTTTCTTCTTTCTGATGAACACAATCTGAGATATATTAATTAATATCCTGATGCGTCCAAAGACGTCGCTCAAAGTTCAATGCAAAGGGAGATATTTTCTTTTTAAGGTCTACAACAAACGAGCTTCTTCCTGGGTTGGTGACATCACAAACCCTAAAATTTACATAAACCCCGCCCCCGAGAACACACAACAAAGGGGGCGGGGCCATGTTGGGCTGCTTTAGAGAAGATGAAGAGTTGTTGTAGTAGAGTGTTGTTGTCATGCCGTCATTTTACACCGGACTGATTCACAAACGAGGGTCAATTCAACACAAAAGATGAACATGACGGCACATGCTAGTGGATGAGTTGAATCAACTCCACAGCAACTACATAAATTTATCCACTAACCATTCAGAAACGTCTAAAAGTTGTAACTTCTTCCTGAGTCTCTCCATCAGTGTCGACTCCGGTTTGAACAATGTAAGGCTGAACACCGTTACTGACAATCCTCATTTTGGCTGCGTGAGATTCTCCAGCTTTGTTGTTGTTGAGCGACCGAAGCGCGAGCTGTTAAAGCTCCGCCCTCTTATGGAAAGGGGGCCGGGAGCAGCAGCTCATTTGCATTTAAAGGGACACACACAAAAATGCTGTGTTTTTGCTCACACCCAAATAGGGGCAAATTTCACAAGCTATAATAAATGATCTGTGGGGTATTTTGAGCTGAAACTTCACAGACACATTCTGGGGACACCAGAGACTTACATTACATTTTGTGAAAAGGGCGTAATAGGTCCACTTTAAGGCAGTTCTAAAGGCAAAAGTTGGTCCAACTCGGTACTAGCAAGGTGTACCTAATAAAGTATAGAGTAAAAATGGATTATTTACCACCCTAGACAGACTGTTGTTTATATAAATAAAGTCAGGTTCAGATTGTTGTTTGTTGACTAAGAACTGCCCACTTAGACAGGAAAAGACTGTCTGACCAGAGTTGCCAGGTTTTCACAACAAAACCCACCCAATTGCTACTCAAAACTAGCCTAAAACTGCCCCAGTCGCATTCTGGGGGGTAAAATCTGCATTTTTGTCAGGGTTCCCCTAGTAAAATTCGCATTCCAGGGGCCAAATATCATGTTATTTGGGTGCTTTAACCCACAGACATGAAAAACTACCCGCAGCAACAGTGTTAAACTAGCCCAATTCCACGAGGAAAACCACAGACTTGGCAACACGGTGTCTGTCTATCTTTAAATTTGCATATATGGCAAACAATTCCATCCAAAGTGAGACATTTTATTCAAGGCATACCTTTTTTATTAGTCCATGCATTCCCTGCGAATCAAACCCATGATCTTGGTGAAACTTTACCATTTGAGTTACAGAAATGCTGGTGCAATCAAAAAAAGATAGTATACTATTATGATAGATGGCTATTTAAAAAAAAAAAAAACTGTGGCACAAAAGCCACAAAAAGAAAAAAAGACTTATTTCCACTGTTCTTAAGTTGTAGAGTCAAGACTGAGATCCTGTGCAAACGCATTTTGTATCCTGGACGCATGTTTCTCAGCGGACGCTGATTTGGCAGCACACGTAGGCTCACACATTACACAGCGTCACGACACTAGTACAATTTAGCACTAAGATCTGCTAGCACTGCCAAAACTGCTCTGCTGCCATCTTCACTTCCACATCTCTCTCTCTCTGTGTTTCGCTGGAGGTAAAAACAGCCGCTCTTAGCACCCTGTCAGATTCAGGCTAAACGCTATGCTAAAGAACTCACACACACACACACACACACTCGTTCGCAGGTGTTTGAAAGTGAGAGGAGATCATATGATCTGCCACAGTGTGTTTCTCACTCCTTTTCCCCCCAAAATACCATTTTTTTCTCCATCAGAGAGAGATACTATAGTGAATACAATAAGCTTGTTATTACACTTCTTAGAGAAAACACATTTAGAAAGAAGTGGCTTACTAGTTCAAGTAATTTACTAAATGAAAATTTGCATTATTTAACCACATACAGGTTTGGAAGGACATGAGGGTAATTTATTTGTGGAAAGAAAGACAGATCAGTAACACTTTACAAGGTTTCAATTGTTTACATTAGTTAGCAAGAAATGACCAATGATCCTGCAGCATTTATTAATCTAAGTTCATATTAGTTTTACTTTTACTAATATATTAGGCCTATTAAAAGGGTCATATTATGCTATTTTTCCATAGTGTGTTTAATGTTGCTGTTTGAGCATGAAAAAGAAGTTCTTCTCTATATCAGTGTCAGTGTTTCTGAACTCCCTGAAACGCCTCCATTGAAGTCTTGAGTTTTCTTCACAATATTCCTCATTTAAATAATTCATACGCAGAATAAAGGGGCGGGGCCTGGTTGAGTTAGTTAGTAGTGTGTTGAAACTGGCGGTTATGGTAAGGGGCGGGACATTTCCCAAACACCAATCACAACACACTGCTCCAGCCGACCAATCAGAGCACATTGTGCTTTTCAGAAGGAGGGGCTTCATAGAGACAGGAACTAAACAGAGCGTTACTGACAGACTGGGAAGAGAGGAGCTGAACAATGGAGAATATGAGGAAAATAATCAACATTCAATCTAGTAGAGCTCAAAAACAACATCAAGACTTTGAACAAGAACATAAGTTCCATTTAAAATCAAAAAAAGTATACGTTAATATTATTCAATGTACCCGAGTTAACATGAACTAACAATGAACAGTTGTATTTTTATTAACTATATCACCTATAATGCCCTTTTACAAGATGTAATATAAGTCTCTGGTGTCCCCAGAATGTGTCTGTGAAGTTTCAGCTCAAAATACCCCACAGATCATTTATTATAGCTTGTCAAATTTGCCCCTATTTGGGTGTGAGCAAAAACACGCATTTTTGTGTCCCTTTAAATGCAAATGAGCTGCTGCTCCCGCCCCCTTTCCAGAAGAGGGCGGAGCTTTAACAGCTCACGCTTCGGTCGCTCAACAACAACAAAGCTGGAGAATCTCACGCAGCCAAAATGAGGATTGTCAGTAACATGACCCCACCCCCTTCCTTGTGTGTTCTCGGGGGCGGGTTTATGTAAATTTTAGGGAAGAAGCTCAGGAAGAAGCTCGTTGTAGTCCCTACCAGCCATTTGTTGTAGTCCTTAAACAGCGATTTCTGTAAAAGAAAATATCCCTCTTTGCATTGAACTTTGAGCGTCGTAACTTTGCAAAAGTTGTTTATGCTCAAACAGCAACATTAAACACTAACTAAAGTTAAAAAAGTGAAATAATAACCACCACTTTAAACAATAAACACTTAAATGAAAGTATCGTTCATAAGCACGATCAACAGCATCTGTGATATGCTGTTGATAACCATCAAAATCTTTTTTTTTTTCTCACTCAGTCACTTTGTAAAAACAAGCATGTAAAGCACTACAACTTACAAAATCTGAGGCAAGACATTGCATTAAAATGTACATGGTATTAAGTTTTGTAACGACAAAGCTAACATATTAGTGCGATAAAATTATTTACTGACTTTGTTGATGCTTGATGCCTTGAAGTTATATCCAACACATTATGATTAAAGATTAGTACGGTTTACGAGTACGAGTTTGTCCACCTAGAAAAGTAGTCCAACCTGACAAAAGGATGATTAAGACAATCTCAAATAACACAGATTTGTATGATTCATATACAAGTTGCATGTTTCTGTTTTTAAATCTTCTGCCGCACTTACTCCATTGATTTCTCTTGTAAGTGCATTACTGGATGCACAATGTGTTTGTTTTTACAAACTGAGTGAATTATTTTCATTTTTTATTGTATTTTTTCCTATTCAATCAATACTCAACATCTGAAATTCCTGATCTGTGAAAGAGCATGTTGTAAACGTACAAACACACAACATGTTGAGCATTAAAGTGTGTGACGTTTGGCTTTTCTGATGTTCAGAGCTGGTGTGTGTGTGTGTGTGTTGCGTCTCTTTGAAGTGTATTTGCGGTTCGAGGTCTGATAATTAGGACCCATCTGATAAAGCGCTCAATCGCCTCTTAACGGCGTCTGCATCTGAGCAGAAAGGAACAGCTCAATTGGTTTCATTAGAAGACACACAATACACTAATAACAGTTACAAGATACCAAATCCGTCCGCTAATTAGAGCGAGATGATTGATATATCAGGACAAGGTTGTTTTTTGATCCTCTGACTAACGTGAGTCTGTGTGAAGCATCTCTGTAATTGTCAGAGGGGGAGGCAGTGATGACGTCGGGTGTAATTACTCCCAAATTATTCACGCAATCAGCCGAACGCAGAAAATGAAGTTTGGACCCCACGCGCCACTGCCAAAGTGGCCACACACATATTAATAAAGAGCAGAAAGAAGGAGAAAGACACAGATGGAAGGATGATGGCGGTAAACAAGGCTTCAAGCTGGATGTTTACCAAAAAAATGACAAATCATGATCCTGTTATCACATTTATGGAAATAGAGAAGAGAAAGATTGGGTTATATATGAACACACAGTGAGAGAATAATCAAAATATCATGGTGGATGATGATAGTAGTAATATGTGTGTATAATGTTTTCATAGTTTGTGTTGTCCTTTATCAGTGCAAAATCAACACAAAATGATTTAAAGGATTTCTGCGGACATTGTCCAAAACCCTAGTTTGCCGAGGGCATTTCCTTATGGAGAGCCCTAGAGATTAAACATGGAATTTAATGTAGTTTTATGTGGTTTCCGGGGCAAAGGCACTTTACATAAACATGCAACCAACACTATAATGTTTTTGAATGTTTATAATTATAAACAGAATACTAGTGTTTCCATGATCATGGAAAACCAGGGGGAATTATCAGGAAATTGTAACATACTAGCAGGAAAAGTCATGGCAATTTCTGTAAGTTAATTTTTTGTTGTCGTGGGAAACTTGCAATGATTTGCAAAATGCATAAACAAAACAACA
Source organism: Hypophthalmichthys nobilis (assembly GCA_037950665.1). Taxonomy (NCBI): domain Eukaryota; kingdom Metazoa; phylum Chordata; class Actinopteri; order Cypriniformes; family Xenocyprididae; genus Hypophthalmichthys; species Hypophthalmichthys nobilis. The sequence goes on from CM075490.1 coordinate 1,334,306, forward strand.
GTACAATAATTAGTAACTACAATATTATTTGTCACTACTAACTGTTGTTTAGCTGTTAATAGTCACCTTCTGTTCGGATCATTAGTCATGGATTTCCGGTCATTTTAAGCTCATTGTGATTCAGACACGACAGAGAGTGACTGAAATAGACATCCAGTCCATGTTTTATGGGACATTTCACAGATATAATGATTTTTATACTGTACAAACTATATATTCTACCTCCCTAACACTAACTCTACCATCACAGAAAACCTTCTGCATTTTTACATCTTTTAAAGATGTCACTTAATCTGATTTATAAGCCGTTTTCCTCACGGGGACCTAAAATGTTTTCACAAGTACAAGGATTTTGGTTATTGCCATCTTTGTGGGGACATTTTGTCCCAGTAACATAGTGTTTACCTGAACCACACACACACACACACACACACACACTCGCTCACAACACACACGTTCATAACACACACAACGCACTCACAACGCAATCACTCGCTCACAACACACACCCACACTCACAACACACTTGCTCACATTACATACACACACACACACACACTCGCTCACTCTCACACACTCTCTCACACACAACACACCCCCAACACACTCTCACACACAACACACTCACTCACACAACATATACACACACACACACTCAGCCACACACACATGCAATACACTCTCACACATACACACACACACACACACACAAACAGTCAGTCACACACCCTCACAACACACACACTCACAACACACTCTCTCCCTCTCACACACACACACAAAACACACTCACTCACAACACACACTCGCTCACAAACACACACAACACACCATCAACAAACTCTCTCTCTCTCACACACACACACAAAACACACTCACTCACACACTCACTCACTCGCTCACAACACACACCCACACTCACAACACACTTGCTCACACTACATACACACACACACTCGCTCACTCTCACACACCCCCAACACTCTCACACACAACACACTCACACACACTCACTCACACAACATATACACACACACTCAGCCACACACACATGCAATACACCCTCACACATAACTCACCCACACACACACAACATACACACACAGTCAGTCACACACCCTCACAACACACGCACACTCACAACACACTCTCTCCCTCTCACACACACACACAAAACACACTCACTCACAACACACACTCGCTCACAAACACACACACAACACACCACCAACTCTCTCTCTCACACACACACACACACAAAACACACTCACTCACACACACTCACAACACACACACTCACTCACTCACTCACTCACTCACTCACTCACAACACACGCACACACATACAATCACAACACACTCTCTCTCTCTCACACACACACACACACACACACACACACAAACACAAAACACACTCACTCACAACACACACTCGCTCAAAAACACACACAACACACCACCGACAAACTCTCTCTCTCTCACACACACACACACACACACACACACAAACACACACAGGCAAGTGTCTACACCATTAATGAACACTACAGGTGCTCTTCTATACCTGAACTGTTTGGTGCGCACCTGAGAAACAGACAGACATGCATGTGCGACTGTGTGTTTTAATCATCTCAGAGTGAAGCCGTGGCCTCACATTACTTGATTATGCTTTAATTGCACACACTATTGTTCTGTAATTGCTTTCAAAGAAACAATAGGAATCAAAAAGCCACGGAAGCGAGCAGGTAACGAAGCTCAGGTCAGTAAATATGAAAATTAATGACCTGTTCAGGAGTTACACACACCTGCTGCATCCTCACCATTATAGCCAACAGCTGCAGACAGTCTGAAGAACATCACACACACGCATTACACGAGTGTGTGAGTGTGTGTGTGTCTATGATAAATGACATGCATTCAAGTCTATCTATCAGTATAGTAACAGGAAAGAGTGAAATGCAGTTGTCAACCAGTCAATTCTCTTTGTTTTTAGCTGGATTATGTCTGTCATTTGGACTCTATAGTCAACTATAATACCTGGATCATTTAAACTAAATACAAATATGTTTTTGTCATTTATTTGCAATGTGCATGTTAACAAAAAATAGGCTCCTTATGTTTTGCTATAGATTTTAAGCAATGCACTGTTGCATTTGGAGGAAAAACTACAGTAAAAATTGTGAAATATTTGTACTATTTAAAATAATTGTTTTCTATGTGAATATATATTAAACTGTAATTTATATCCTGTGATCAAAGCTGAATTTTCAGCATCATTACTCCAGTCTTCAGTGTCACATGATCCTAATATGATGATTTCCTGCTCAAGAAACATTTATGATGTTTCTTGATTTCATACATTTTATTTATCAGGATTCTTTGATGAATAAAGTTCAAAAGAACAGCATTTATTTTTAAATTGAAAAATAAATTAAATAATTTATTTAAGGAAAGAAAAAAAATAATACATACATTTGATTCCCTTTGTACCTTTTGTTTTGATGTCCTTTGTGGGATTGAAGCCTTATTTACAGGGATCAGGTCTCCACCTGGATTTACAAACAAAAAGAAAGAGAAATATGAGTATTATGTAGAATAAAAGATTGACTTTCCAACACAAAATGCTGGTGTTAATTAAAACACTGACAATAGATGTAAATAATGCATAAAGAATGAATAAATGATGTTTTCATGCGCACTGATGGACTGGTGCGGTTTCCCCAGATGTCGAGACATTAACCGACTGTCTAGAACTGGAGATCCGCGCGTGTAAGGATGACAACCGGACAAATCCACATACAAGCAGGTTTATTTCATTATTCACAGGGCTGTCATTAGATCGACAGCGTCTCACACAGACACAAACACACAGAGCGTTTGTATGTTTTGTTCAATTAAAATGTTGATTCGACTGTCAGAGTTTTGAATGAGAGATCTATTATGTCGAACGTTCAACACGACTTCATCAAAGCATCTCTATCTGTCTCTCGCTCTCTCTCTCCAGGTTTTCCTGCGGGCTAAATGAAATTAGTAGGGTGCTGAGTAGTTTTGTGGCTGTATTTTCTCTGCGGTCCGTCAGAAGTGCTTTGCTGCCTGATTACCTCTTCCGTCCCCTCTCACCCCGACGGCAGCACTGCGGGCGACGCCACAGCCGCGGCACCTGGACCCCGCGCCGCCCCCCTCGACCACTCATGCCAGAGCACAGCTGTTCAAACCTCTGAACCACACACACACACACACACACTATCAACACAAACATCAGCGCCTAACATTCACCGACTCACTGACACGTACAGTATGAAACTCATTTGAGAATCATCTGAGAATCATTGGAGATCAAAGTAGATCTGATGCTTCTTTCTTGGTAACCATTTATTACACTATACAAAAATAAATAATGATTTATTATTTGGTGTAAAATGATAATTACAACATATATATATACACACACACAATGTCAATGACGTGACGGGTCATTTTTTTTGTCCAAAGGTCTTAATAATAAAAAACAAAGATATGACATCCAAAGTATGTAAGGTAGTACAACTAGATCTCTTTTATTAAATCCAGAAGGTTTTAATTATATTTTGCTACATATGAAGGTATTTTAAAGATTTTGAAGTGTCAAAAGGTCATTCGGTTTAACCGTCCAAAAGCCAATACAGCCATTTCATTTGTGATGAAAATATCTTAAAATATAATAAATGTATATATTTTTTATTCTGGCATGATTTTATAACATCATATATCAACATAATGCAAAATGGTATTAAAATTATGTGTAGAAGTCGTTGCTTTGTTATGAGAAAGAATGTCCGGAAAAATGAATTTCATTGATGTCATTCAGAGTAACCAATATAAAGGGACCATTTTGGATCATGTGGTCAATATCATGTGACAAGATGTGACATCATTCAGACACCTGCAAAGGACCACATGGTCATGAAGCAAAGTAACTAACTCTCCTTAAACTATTTGAAAAATTCATGTTTTCACTTGATCATACGCATGTCCTGAAACATCAGGTCATTCGGTACAACCACTATAAAACATGGAAAATGTTGTAATATTTTAAAAACTTTAAAAACTTTTAAAAATATAAAATGTTTGATTGTCCTTTTGCTAGCTAGCTAGATATCAGCCTGTTAGCATTGTTTGAAAATATCGTCATTCGGTAAAACCGAAAGTTTGGTTAAACCAAATGACTTTTTTGGTGACAAATTTTGTCCATCTTGTAAAAAATGACAAAAGCAGTGTTAATTGATTATAAAAACCATAATCTCATTGTTAACACTTAATAAAACTTCAAAAATAATTATATCTCCATTAGCTGTTTTTTTTTTTTTTTTTTTACACTTTTAAACACACACACACACACATATATATATATATTTTATACAACAGTTCTTTCTGGTTCTCGAATCTGATTGGCTGAGAGCCGTGTGATATTCTAGTAATAACAGCACTCCTACCTTTTCATCATTTGTATCACTCTGTTTGAAGTGACTGTCATGGCGGTCGAGCAAATCCACCATATTTTTAACAAATATTACACTTGTTGTACCACGAACTGTAGTTTTAAGAGTTTTTAGGTGAAAATGTAGTTTAGAGCTGAAATATGTGACTCATATTTAATCATAGCGCCTATTTTACAATTTGTTTAGACGTTTTCAGAGATGCGAGCTCCAGGCGTCAGCGGCCGTTCAGTGCTCGAGTACCCGCCGAGAACAGCTTCATCTCAGCCAGTGCTTCGGGGATTTGCCGCTGTGTCTTATAGTGGTTAAACAGGAGATATAATTCATTTTGGGTACATAAAAAGGGGAATCTTTGGTCTTATTAATCTATGACTTATTTCCGAGCAAATCGAATTGGGTTATGTTAAAATTAATTTAATATTAAAGCTATATTTAACTAACATCCTGTTAAATAGCTTAATCCAGCTGTTCATTGTTTGTTCATGTTAGTTCACAGTGCATTAATGTTTACAAACTAGAAATGGTTCATTATTAGTTCATGTTAACTAATGTAGTTAACTAATGAACCTTATTGTAAAGTGTTGCCAATATTTATATCATCATCATTTATTTTTCCTTTATAATATTACTTTGCATTGTTGTTCTTTACACCTGTCAGGCCGTTCACTTCAGCAGTATAACTGTACATGAGTGAGACAGACAGACAGAGAGAGAAGCATGTGTCTTCGGCCCAGTCTGCAGATGTCGGGACAGCAGATGCAGCAAATTCGGTGTTTGTCTACAGCTGTAGTAGCTCACCCTGTGGGACCCGTCTGCTCACACACACACACACACTCCAAAGGGACAAACACAGGGTACCTGGTGATGTCTGGGCTCAACCTGTGCTCACACACAGGTTCTGCCGTCTGGTGGGCCACAGGTGAAAAAGAGACGAGCGGCGGTCGAATACACACACTCTGAGCCGCAGCTCGTTTGACTGCACCCAACACTTCACCTCCTTCATTAATCTTTCATCCGTGTTCCTGCTTTGGAAAGCCGTAGCACTTCTTCAACATGACGTGAGTCGCAGGCGTTTCGGGTTTCTGAAGCTGATTTATCCGGAGCTCGTGTTGGCCACAGACACAGCAGCTAAAAGACAAAGAGTAAAGCTGTAGATTACAGAAAAGAAGATGATGTTTGGTGTGAACGAGAAGTTCATTTACAGAACGTGCTCCACTTTTACAGCACAACAGATGGTGAAGTTCTCAGAAGGCCAGAGGTTGAACGGCACAGATCTGACAAACATTCACATGCACACAGACAAAGAGACACACAATAAAATGCTTTTGTTCATTCATTTATTTTTCATGTTAAATCTGGGGATGTCCTCATTTGAGAAAGAAAAAAACTGATCATAAATTAAACCTTTAAACTGTAAAATGCTTTCGGGTTTGTGTTAGTCTTAAGTCATTATAATTAGCTTTATATAAAGCAACAGAAGTCTGTCGCACATCCTCATTCAGATGTGTGTGTTTAGAATACATGCTTGTGGTTTTTAGTAGTTATGTTCAACACTAGTATTCACTGTACATTTGCTAAAATGTGCAATTATACAACAGAACACACTGTGAGTGAATTCAGAATAGTATACCAGCTACTAATGTACTGTAATGAAGCCATGTGACAAAAACTAGTTTAAATGTTGATTTGAGGGCGTTTTTGTATACTTTGCACTGTTAGGACTCCTAAAGCAAAAGCACTTGGCATAATACGTAGTTTCACTAAATAATAATAATAAAAAGTATGAAGTATATACAGGGTTCCTACACATTTTCATTTCAAAATTCCATACTTTTTCAGACCATATTTAACATAAATAGCATTATTTTCAGCATTATATTCTGAATTTCTTTTATTTTCTCTTTTTCATTGGTTTTCACAAAGTGATAACATGCACTTTTATTATGAGAAGAACCTAAAATGCTTTATAACGTGCATGTATGTGACCTTAGATGACATAAGGTTCAATTATTTGAAACTGAGATTTATACATCAGCTTAATAAATAAGTTTCCCATTGACGAGATACAACTATTTGAAAATCTGGAAGGGTGCAAAAAAATCAAAATATTGAGAAAATCACCTTTAAAGTTGTCCAAATGAAGTCCTTAGCAATGCATATCCACTCACAAAAATAAATTTTTGATATATTTACGGTAGGAGATTTACAAAATATCTTCATGGAACATGATCTTTACTTAATATCCTAATGATTTTTGGCATAAAAGAAAAATCACACAATGTATTGTTGGCTATCGCTACAAATATACCCGTGTGACTTATGACTGGTTTTGTGCTCCAGGGTCACATATTCACCTCTGACACATCGGTTCGATACTGTATTCAAGTTTTTTTGATGTTGCACGATCAAACAGTGAAGTACAGTCAGATTAAGATGGTTTGCTGCTTTACCTGTTGCTGGTTTGAGTGGCTTATGGTAAAGACAAACATTTTTGCGTAATAAAAATGTGCGCCTTGAATTCATTCAGTCGTGTTCGACAATCACTAAACTTTTCCCATGAAAACACTCAAATTTACTTTTAAAAATTATTAATTTTATATGTTAGATAACTGAATAGGGGCAAATAGTCTTGAAACACAAATATTTTTCCATACTCTGTTGTCTTTTTTCCATATTTATCCAGACCTGGAAATTACTCAAATCAAATTCCATATTTTTCAAAACTGTATTTACACTATAATATAATAATTTTTATTAATAGTTTAAATTCGTTTTTATTTTATATTTTTCATTTTAAAGTTTTAGTAATTTTGTTGTTTTTGTCATTCTTATTAGTTATCTATACAGTTTTTAATTTTTATTTAGTTACTTTAGTACATTAAATTTAACTAAATGAAAATGCAATGTTTATTTCAGCTATTTTATTTTCAGCTATTTATTTTTTTACAGATTATTGGAGTCCATATTTGAAATTGACCAGCACTTTCCCAGTGAAAATAACTTAATAATTATATATAATAACCTTATTTCAAACATAATCAGATATTTCTATTCAAAAATGGCTTAGCTTTTTAAAAAAGGGGTCAACAGCCCAAACACTCAAATAACATATTAGTAACATTAACTAATTAAGCCTAGTAAGAGCCCAAACCAGGCAGCCAGGCAGAACCAAATCCTCCCTGACCTGGAAAAGCGGAATACTGGAATCTCTCTCTCTCTCTCACACACACACACGAAACAGCGCCTGAACAACATCCATCTGCTCCAGGAGAAACCGCTCTGGGGGAGAGAGAAAGACTGAGAAAAAAAACAAAACATTGTACACAGACAGTTTCTGTTGTGTCGGGTTCTCTAGTACGCCAAACTTCTCCTCTAAAATCGAGTTGGGTTTTATTCGCAAACATTGTCAACACCGATTGCTATTTCCATAGCGATGGAACGCTCCGCAGCCAATGGGAGCGCGAGGTGTCGGACTGCGCTCCGAGGTGTTCTGCGGCAGCACCAGAAGGCTCTAGAAGCTTTAGGAGGGATTCAGACCATTAATTGAATATTAATGCAACCTCAGCGCTGACACTGGTGTGATTAGACTAATTGATCAGCTCACCGTGCCAAGATGTCAGCCGCCCGCATCCCACAATCCTTCATTTCCAGGGCCTTTTCATATTTGCATGATTTCCTCTCATCTCACAGATGCTTGTTTAAATATTTGTGCACCTGATGTTATTCAAAAGTAATGAGACGACTATTATGGAGAACACTGGTTTACGGTGATCTTGGCACCTCGGTGTTCTCGTGTGACGGGAGCGACATCTCTTTAATAATCAATAATGATGATGGATCTTCATTCGTTTGGTCTAAAGTGGAGGAAACACGTCCAGGTTGCATTTCACCTTTATTTGCAGTATAATAGAAATGAAAACGGGAGAAAGATGTACTTTAGGGGTCGTTGACACCAAACTGTATATTTTTTTACTTTCAAAACAGCAAGCAACCGCTCTAAAATTAACAAAAACCACACAATAAAAGTAGTCAACATGACTCAAGTCATGTCATATGATTTATGTGAGGCACAGACTCACATTTAAGTTGTTATTTACTCATAATCTTCGCCTATGACTTAGTGCACAGGTTGTATGGACTACTTTTACAGTGTTTAATGGTGTTTTTGTGCGATTTTAGGAGCTTTTCACATTACACAAAGGAGCTTAACATCAGAAATCATGATGTTAATGTTAATATCTTAAAATCTTCATGCCTTATAGTTGAATTTAGCAGATTAGAGCCGAGCGATAATATAATTTACATTTTACGATGATATAAATAAACAAGCAGTTGAGATTTTGAAATATAATTGACTAGACTTGACAACTAATAGTTCTAAGTGCAGAATAATCATTGATAAAACTCATATATAAGTTTACTTCCAATATTTTTCTCCTAATATTCTCATTTTGTTTCAATGCTTCTACATATTTTACTTTTGTACTTTTGGAGTTTGTAAATCCCATTATTCTCAAAGATGGCTTGGATCAAAAATACCATAATAAATTGATTAGTCTACATAAAATTTATTTTATTATTTTAGTTTAGCATATACTGAAGGAAGTGCAATGATTACTTCAATCTGAATCGAGAATAGTTTTGAAAATGTGCTTAATTGTCATGAAAATAATGTCACAATGCAAAAAAAAATCTTATTTCATTCTTTTGATTTTAGGGTGAAATGACCAACATTCACTAACAAAGATGATGCCAAAAAGCATGAAATGCAGGACAGTTTCACGTCTCCTAGCTCGTTGTTTCATGGGGTCATGGAATAATCCAGCTAAAATAAGGTACGGCACGACGCATATGCATCAGTGTGAAACTCATCGACTTCACAACAGGGATGAGGAGTGTGTCCTGATGAAGCTCACATCACACACACACAGCTCTGCTTAAAGAGAATTCTAGAAGACCTACAGGAAACAGACACCATTTGGCGTTTATGTAAATTTGCAAACAAAATGGCTGCCTGCCAATTCCTGTCAGTTTGAACAAAGCTCGCCTCGCTGGCAGGAACTGAACGTTAAGGTGGTCCGGATCCGCTGCGACTCGGGAATGAGGACTGAAGCGAACGTTCCTCCTTAAACAAGCGGGTTGAAGTCTAAATTGGGGGATCCATGAAGTTGTGATCCATTGTGTTCTTTGGGCAGAGGCTCTAATGCCGTTCACTGTCTGTTGTCCGCTCCTATAGGGCCACTGAGTTGTCATAGCAGCCGTTGAGTCTGTGCCAAAACTGAGTCTCGTTAAGACCGGAGCTGTTCGTTAATCAAGCTTTCCACTGAGTTCCTTAATTAAGAATGTGCCAGGAAGACATCAATGTTAGTCTTGACAGCAAAAACAGACGGATTCACATCCCATACAGACCATTTTTACAACTTACTCTGAGCTTTATCAGTTGTGTTTGCTTGCATTTGTGCTCATAACCTCCAACACCAACTGTTAAACTCCTACAGACATTAAACACCCTGGCAACCAACAATAACACCCTAGCAACCTGCGGACAATTATTCAGAACACTGCCTGGCAACATCCTGTCAACCATCAATAACACCCTATATGTGAAAAACTATTCAGAACATCTTAGAAAATGCATAGCAACATCCTGGCAACAACCAATAACATCCTATATATAGCTACCTGTGAACTACTACTCAGAACACCTTAAAAACTGCCTAGCAACATCCTGGCAACCACCCAGAACACCCTAGCAACCTCCAAACAACTACTCAGTACACCTTAGAAACTGTATAGCTACACCTTAGCAACAACCAATAACACCCTATATAGGAACCTGTGAACTACTGCTCAGAGCACCTTAAACTGCCTAGCAACATCCTGGCAACCACCCAGAATAGCCTAGAAACCTGTGAACAACTACTCAGAACACCTTAAAAACTGTCTAGCAACATCCTGGCAACCACCCAGAACACCCTAAAAACTTGTGAACAACTATTCAGAACACCTTAGAAACAACACCCTGGCAACCAACAACCAATAACACCCTATATAGCAACCTGCAAACTACTACTCAGAAGACCTTAAAAACTGCCCAGCAACATCCTAGCAACCTGCGAACAACTACTCAGAACACCTTAAAAACTGCCTAGCAACATCCTGGCAACCACCCAGAACACCCTAGCAACCTCCAAACAACTACTCAGAACACCTTAGAAACTGCATAGCAACACCCTGGCAACAACCAATAACACCCTATATAGCAACCTGCGAACTACTACTCAGAACACCTTAAAAACTTCCTAGCAACATCCTGGCAAACACCCAGAATAGCCCAGAAAATTGTGAACAACTATTCAGAACACTTAAAAACTGCATAGCAACACCCTGGAAACCACCCCGAACACCATAAAAACCTGTGAACAACTCTTCAGAACACATTAGAAACTGCCTAGCAACATCCTGTCAACCACCCACAACACTCTAGAAACCAGTGAACAACTTTTCAGAACACCTTAGAAACTGCATAGCAATGCCCTGGATACCACCAACAACACCCTGGTAACTGGTAAACAACTACTCACCTTTAGAAACTGCTCAGCAATGCCCTGGCAACCACCCATAACACCCTAACAACCCGCTAACAAGTACTCAGAACACTTTAGAAGCTGCCTAGCAGGTTTCTAACAACCACCCACACCCCCCTAGCAACCTTAGAAACTGCATAGCAACACCCTGGAAACCATCCACAACACCTTTGCCTGTGCCATCTTCCTTTACAATAAATAAATCATATTTTATATTTACTGCAATTACATTTAGACATTTTAAAGCATGACTAAAACTGTTTGAACACTTTGTTGGGGTCATTCTATAGCTGATAGAATAATTTTAGCAGAGAGAGAGAGAGACATGAAAAAGTTTTAGTAGGGAATTAGGAACCCCACAAACCACTACAGATCTGCTTAATAAAGCCGGGGAAACTCCAGCCCAAATGTTCATTAATGCCGTGTTGATGAACGACCAGCACCTGATAGTCAGAGATACTGAAACCAGTCTATTAATTACTGTGATTATGGTGCAGTAAGAAAACAGCATTTGTGCTTTAAAAGCTCAAGCAGCGGAGAGTTTAAATAATGCACTCGACTGGAGAGGCCAGTTCATCTTCAGGAAGATAAGTGTTCGCTACTTTCCACAAATAAAGAAAATATTCATTATCTTGAGTAAGATTAATTGATATCATTGTGCAGCATGTACTGCAGATCAGCAACAGTTATAATGCATTCTATTTCTTACATATTCATGTTATACCGCTTAAGAGTATAATGCATTCCATCAAACACAAAAAAACGGTATTTATGATATGTCATAATGCATTATAATACTTACATATTCATGGTTATACCACTATAATGCATTATAATGCATTTCATCAAACACACAAAAAAACTGAATTTATGCGTCATAATGCATTATAATACTTACATATTCGTGGTTATACCACTAAAGAGAATAATGCATTTCATCAATCACAAAAAAAGTATATGTAATATTTAAGTATTATAATTCATAATATTCATGGTTATAACGCTAGAGTATAATGCATTATAATGCATTTCTTCAAACACAAAAAAGGTATTTATGATATGTCATAAATGCATTATAATGCTTACATATTCATGGTTATACCGCTATAATGCATTATAATGCATTTCATCAAACACAAAAAAGGGTATTTATGATGTGTCATAATGCATTATAATACTTACATATTCATGGTTATACCACTAAAGAGTATAATGCATTATAATATATTTCATCAAACACAGAAAAAAAAGGTATTTATGATGTGTCATAATGCATTATAATACTTACATAATCATGGTTATACCACTATGGACTATAATGCATTATAATACATTTAATGAAACTCATCATAAATACCCAATTTTTATGTTATAATGCATCATACAATATAAGGGTGTAGCCAAAAATAGGTACGTTCTAATGTTTTATAACGTGTATTAAAAAAGTGCATTATGAAAGAATGCATTTATATTATAATGCATTATATACATCTGCTTTAGATCAATTGCATCCCCACACACTCTCTCTCTGTTTCTCTCTCTCACACACACACACAGTGTGAAGATCTTTAGCTGCAGCACACGGGAGGAAACGAGTCCTCCCTGAAATGCAGGGAAAAACGAGGTAATTAGTAATTTTGGGAGTCTATTAATTTTGCAAAGTTTCCCAGCCACGGCACACAGAGCACAGAGACACTATTTGCTTACCTTGTCATTATGCAAAAATATATTAGCTAATTATTTTGAATAATGCAATTAAGATATGCATATTTAGCATAAATCTCACAATGGAAGTGTAGGAGTCAGCAGACGAGGGCACATGGGTGCCACCCAACACAGCATGGCACGAGTCCCTACGGTATACAGAGAGAGAGAGAGAACGAGAGAGAAGAAACACAATGAGAAAAGAAAACATGAGACACAATGAGAAGTGAAGAGATGTTGTACTGTCCATCTCTGCAGCTGTCTACAACATGAAGCACAGACAGACAAACACTAGTTTACGTGACAGAGACTGTAAATAGCTGAGATAGACCACTGGTATTACAATGAATGGGAGAAAGAGGAACGCCCAAATATGGCAGCTCTACTAAAATAAGTCCCGCCTTCCAAAGAAAAGAGCCAATCAGCAAAGTCACCACCTGGTTGCTCTATACTGGACATGCATATTGACTGGATGCAGTGTTTCAGTATCAATATTATATGATTTATCAATGCTCATTTCCACATCATTCAGGATGTTACCTTAGAAGGGTGCTGCCTATGTAGACAGCTCACTAGGGTTTGGAACAGAGCAGAGCAGCAGAACAGCCGACCTGTGACATCATCAATCCATAATCATAACGCTGCAAAAACTCACTCTTCCAGTGCAGAAGAAACAGGCTCTAGATTGACTGTCTGACTCTTTATTTCAAAGGTCAGTGAGATCAGGGCTGACCGATGACCTCGTCTATAGACAGATAGAGAGAGAGAAAGAAAGTTAACACGCACAACACCACAATGAGACCAGAGACATCAACAAGCAGAGAAAAACACGAGTGAGAACAGAAGAATGTTTCTGCATAGCCTACAGCCTTGAAACAGCGAGAAAGAGACACAGACCGAGAGAGACGGCGGTGGGTCCCAGCTGGCATTACACTGCACTGAGTTCTTGAATTATGTTTCCAGCCCAACATCACAACACACCTCAGACTTTCATTAACTTTATATAACCCCTCATATTGCATGTGGAAGTAGAAAGATCTTGCTTCTGTATATTGATTTTAGGTTTTGCCGCATTCTAATTATCCGTTAATCGCAGCAGAAAATATTGTGCATGTGCAGACAAGAGATAGACGGACAGACGGATCAGGGTTATCGTTAACTAAAGCTGAAACCATTTTCATTACTTAAAATAAAATAAATATTAACTGAAATAAATTAGCTAGTAGCCAAGGCAACATTTCTCATTTTCACTTAGTTTAAACTAAAAAACTAAAACTAAATAAGAACTAAAATGAAAACAGAAAATATAAAAATAAAACGTAAAGTATAACAATGATACTAAAATAACACCAGGGATGCACACAGGTAAGGGGGAAAAAGGTGAGAACATTGCACACAGATTTTACATGCTCATTTGTAGTTACTTTAAGGGTTTTTTTTTTTTTTTTTTTACCTTGTATGTCCAAAACTGTAATTTTTCACAAAAAATAACACATTGTTGCAACATTTTACCAAAATCAAGATTGAATACATTTGGTCAAAATCTCATGTTATAAAAGATGAAGTGCTATGCAGGCTATTTGAGACAATATTGGCTGATTAGACGGCAATACTGAGTACAGTACTTTCTGAAACAAACAGTTCTTTATTTACCATCGTAAGTTCACAAGTACCCCCTCCCTTTCTCACTGGATCTATACAAATCCCACAGGTGACCTATTTTGATCTCAGGTGAGGTTCAGGTGAGGAGTTTGCATCTATGTAACACTGAGACAGATCACTACTGTTAAAACACTGTCATTTAAAAATCATGGGTAAGTTTTCTGAATGTTCTATGAAAAAAATGAATCAAAGATTTGCGTTCATCTCTTTTTTTTTTGCAGGTCGTAAAGCTCTCGACTGTCCAGAATTCAGTGAGGTTCCCAAACATTTGTTTAAGTTTAACCATTTTAACAAACTATTCTATAAAGGTAACCCCTTGAGATCTCAAATTATGTTAAATCTTTCATTATAATACTGAATGTGACATTTCTGTATATAAGAACAGAGAAAATATTGTTTGTTAATTTTTCAGCTTTTAAATGGCTTTCATAGATTGAAGTATTGGCAAGGTAAAAAAGATTTACACACACAAACAAACATATATAATAAATTTATATACATACATATATATATACATATATATATATATATATACACACATACATACATATCAGGGCTGTAAAATCGATTAATCACATCTAACATAAAAGTTTGTGTTTATGTGTGTGTGTGTATTTATATTTATATGTATATATATATATATATATATATATATATATATTCACAAATATGTTTGTGTGTGTCTGTGTATATTTATTATGTATATATAAATACACACATGTACATGTATATTTTTGATAAATATTTACGTGTATTACATATATATATATATATATATTTATATACACACACACACACACACACACACACACACACACTACCAGTCAAAAGTTTGTTCAAAAACATTAAAAATAGTAATGTTTCCAAAGTCTCTTATGCTCATTAAGGCTGCATTTATTTCATAATAAATACAGAAAAAACAATAACATTGTGAAATATTATTACAATTTAAAATTATGGTTTTCTATTTTAATATACTTTAAAATATAATTTATTTCTGTGATCAAAGCTGAATTTTCAGCATCATTACTCCAGTCTTCAGTGTCACATGATCCTTCAGAAATCATTTTAATATGATGATTTATTATCAATGTTGGAAACAGTTGTGCTGCTTAATATTATTTTATAACCTGTGATACTTTGATGAATAAAAAGTTAAACAATTTATTTAAAATAGAAATCTTTTGTAACAATATACACTACCGTTCAAAAGTTTGGGGTCAGTAATTTTTTTTCTTTCTTTTTTTTTTGAAAGAAATTAATACTTTTATTCAGCACAGATGTGTTAAATTGATAAAAAGTGATAGTAAAGATTTATATTGTTAGAAAAGATTTATATTTTGAATAAATGCTGATATTTTTAACCTTTTATTCATCAATGAATCCTGAAAAAAGTATCACAGGTTCCAAAAAATATTAAGCAACACAACTGTTTCCAACATTGATAATAACTGAGTATCAAATCATCATATTAGAATGATTTCTGAAGGATCATGTGACACTGAAGACTGGAGTAATGATGCTGAAAATTCAGCTTTGCATCACAGAAATAAATTATATTTTAAAGTATATTAAAATAGAAAACCATAATTTTAAATTGTAATAATATTTCACAATATTATTGTTTTTTTCTGTATTTATTATGAAATAAATGCAGCCTTAATGAGCATAAGAGACTTTGTTCAAAAACATTAAAACATTCCAAACTTTTGACTGGTAGTGTATATATATATATATATATATATATATATATATATATATATCATTTATACTGTATCTAAATATAAATATATTTTTGTATATATATATATATATATATATATATATATATATATATATATATACATATAATAAATATAAACAGTACACACATATATTATATAAACAAACTTATGTTAGAACTCAGTAGTTTTATGTCATTTGCAATGCTTCATGGGATTGTAGTACTTTCCACTTAATAGAGTCGTTAAGTTCATAGTCTTGTATCTTTGTTCGGTTTTTAAATACTTTTCTGCTTCAAAACAAAGTTCACAATGTTGTGATTCTCCTCGTAGCTGGTTGGTTCATGGCTAATAAGTCTTTAACAAAGACTTTATAAAAAAAATCCAATTAGAAAAATACTTCTATATAAGAAGTATATATAAATATATATATTATATTATATTATATACATACATATATATATATATATATATATATATATAAGGCCGCTGAAAAAAAATGGATGGGCAGTGATGCACTTTATAGTTCACATTAGAAAATAAAGAGAACTCACAGATGAACAAACATACAGTAAATGTCATTTCCTGTAATGACCATGACGAGAATTCTGAGGGTGCAGAGATGTGGGAGAGAGAGAGATTTGCTTATCCAGGCAGTGCAGAAAGTGTGTGTGTGTGTGTTGAGCGGGCCGTTAGTAGATGGAGCATGTTTAATATAATTACACATATCCTCCTTGTGAAGTACAGCCATGTGAGACAGCACTAATGCCATAAACACAAACCTGCAGGGAGAGAGAGAGACAGACAGATGTTTGGACAACAGCAAATGAAGCGAACACACTCACGACACTGCAGTCATTTAACGGCCAGAGAGACACTGACCTCATGTGAAGGAGAGATCACAAGGTGTTCAGTCACATGACTTGCGTAGATCCAATCCTGACATCATGAGAGACGCTTTTACAGCCTGAAATCACAGGAAAATCAATCATGTTAGACAGACAGAGCAGTAAAAAATTCAACCGGTAACACTTTAGAATAAGGTACCAGGACACTGCAAAAAAATTATTTTCTTCCTCAGTAATTTATGTAATAAATTAAATTAAGTGTGTTTTGGTTAAAACAAGAAATAATATATATTAATATACTTTACATTTTACCATTGTCTAATAATATTACTATATTACACTTTTATTTGAAATAACTGTTTTCTCTTTAGATTAAGTTTATTCTTAAGATCTCATTGGTAGATATTTGTTCTTGTTTTAAGCATAAACAAACTTAATTGATACTTTTTCAGTAAACAAGACTTAACATCTGTCATTTTGCTTCTC
Organism: Hypophthalmichthys nobilis; assembly: GCA_037950665.1. NCBI lineage: Eukaryota > Metazoa > Chordata > Actinopteri > Cypriniformes > Xenocyprididae > Hypophthalmichthys > Hypophthalmichthys nobilis. The sequence continues at coordinate 1,351,789 of CM075490.1, forward strand.
CAGTAAATGTATCTTGATTTAAGAATATTTAGATATTTGTACAGGAAAACAAGAGACATACTGAGGAAGAATTAATTTTTTTTTTTTTGCAGCGCAAGGTTCCATTAGATTCTATAAAGTTCCATTAGCTCTTTCTTTCTTTCTTTCCCTTTCTTTTTTTTCAACAGCAAGGCTATCTTAATGGTCACGGTACCAAAATTTCAGTAGTCAGTACTAATACCAGTAAAATTTTGCAGTTGCATTTCAGTACCAGAGTAAAAAATGTTGAATTAAGTACATTAAAAAAAATGTCCCATTTTGTCTCGTCTATCACTGTCAGTCATTGCAGTTTCCGATTCAATTGCGCATTTAAATATGGTTGTCAATCCAGAAAATTTGCAGGATACTTAGCAGCAAGAAAAACCAAACCTGTGTTCAGATTAGTAATGGTTAAAGGGTTAGTTCACGCAAAAATGAAAATTCTGTCATTAATTATTCACCCTCATGTCGTTCCACACCTGTAAGACCGTCGTTCATCTTCAGAACACAAATTAAGATATTTTTGATAAAATCCAATGGCTCAGTGAGGCCTCCATTGACAGCAAGATAATTAACACTTTCAGATGCCCAGAAAGCTACTAAAGACATATTTAAAACAGTTCATGTGACTACAGTGGTTCAACCTTAATGTTATGAAGTGACGAGAATACTTTTTGTGCACCAAAAAAAACTAAATAGCGACTTTATTCAACAATACCTAGTGATGGGCGATCTCAAAACACTGCTTTACGAATCTTTTGTTTCGAATCAGTGGTTCGGAGCGTGTATCAAACTCGTCACGTGATTTCAGTAAACGAAGCTTTGTTACATCATAATTGTTTCGAAATTTCAATGGTTCACCACTGGGGGGCGTGACTTCAGCAGTTTAATACACGTTCCGAACCACTGATTCGAAACAAAAGATTCGTAAAGCTTCGAAGCTTCATGAAGCAGTGTTTTGAAATCGCCCATCACTAGATATTGTCGAATAAAGTCGCTATTTTTTTTTTTTTTTTTGGCGCACAAAAAGTATTCTCGTCGCTTCATAACATTAAGGTTGAACCACTATAGTCACATGAACTGTTTTAAATACGTCTTTAGTAGCTTTTTGGGCATCTGAAAGTGTTAATTATCATGCTGGCAATGCAGGCCTCACTGAGCCATCAGATTTTATCAAAAATAACTTAATTTGTGTTTTGAAGATGAACGAAGGTCTTACGGGTGTGGAACGACATGAGGGTGAATAATAAATGACTGAATTTTCATTTGTGGGTGAATCAACCCTTTAATAAACACTAATCACTAAATCTGTCAAACACTAAAGCACAAGCTCAATTTTGAAAACTCCTGTTATAATAAAAAAGCCGCTTTAATTGAACAATGAATCTCTTATTTACATCGTGTTTACACTTGGTTACAATGAACAAAGCAAACAGCAGTGTTAAGGGGATTCTTACTGACTAGCACCTCTGATTGGCCATTGCGTTCATATGACTGTGATTGGCTACAATGCTCAACACTTGTTGTAAAAAGAAACCTTTGACGGTCAGAGAGCTCAAACAAACACGAACGAGAGCATTTGAAAGCAGCGTCTATTAGTGGGTACGCGTCAACTTCTGGTACCAAGCGGTACATTTGACAACCCTAGCGAGAAAAAAATAACCAACAAAAGTCATACAGTCAATAAAAAGCTAAATAAGACATTTAAGATTAATACAAACAAAATCAAATACATGCAGGTGATTTTTAATCACATCACATACAGTATCTCTGTATAAAAACATTGTCTATTTACATTAAAAATGGTGCAGTCCAGTAAAATATGGTTTAACAGTTATTGGAGTTTAGTTAACGTTAGCCAATGCATTAATTTATATTAACTAAAAATGAGCAATACATGTATTCATTGTTATGAATAAATAGTTCATGTTAGCATAATATTAACAGATGCAACTTCTGATTCTGAATTTATTAGTAAATATTGGAATTTACAATAACTAATGATTAATAAATTCTTTAGAAGTATTTTTCATTGCAAGTTCATGCACTGTAAAACATGATTTTCTGAAGTTAGTAAGTCTTTTTACTTCGAACTTTCACGTTTATTTCAATGTGTTACTTGCCTTTTCTTTGAAACAACTTTGTGAAATTTACTCGCAATTTCTAAGTAAATCCTCCACCAATTTTTTCAGCGTGTTAACTAATGTTCACAAATGGAACCTTATTGTAAAGTGTTTCCCACTTCTGTTATGTGTTGAAGATATTTATGGATTTTCTCTTATTTCCATAAGAATGAGGTGTTGGACAGGAAGGGCTCATTTTCCAGAATCGCTGTGGTCTTAATTGTCACTGTAATAAAGAAACACAGGAAGCTGATTTTGATTCAGATTGAATGTAGACGCAGATTGAATTGTAGAACGGAACCAGGACAGAATGCATTGTGGGTCGGCGTGTTGTAAATGGAGGACCAATCAGAGTTGCGTTTCTGGCAGCGCTTGAATAAATCTGGCTCACGGAAGCGTCTCAATGGTCTGATTGGGTCCGGTGCCAAACGTGATGATGTATTCTGTTTAGATAAAGTACGGCTGAATGTTAATCAGATATTTGCTCCAGATTGCCGGAGTGGCCCCTCGCTCTCCGGATCAGAGGAAAATGCTCATCTTTGCTTTTCTTCTTGGAACAAAGAAAACTGGATCTTTTATGTAGAATCTTCTGTCGTATTAAATGCATTTCTAAATCACTGCTTCAATATCTGTAATGGACAATGTACAGTCAGCTATTATCACAGACTAAACTCAGACTGCACATTAACTTTCTTCTTACACAGCTGGTTACAAAATAAATGTAATAATTTAATATAGAAATGCTGATTTAAGTTGATATTTTTTACTTGACTATTTTTTTAATAGCTTCCGCTTCCGCTGAGAAGAACAAGAGTGTTTTATAACATAGTACACAAAAAAACTATTAGGGTCAATGACGTGACGGGTCATTTTTGTCGTCCAAAGGCCTTAATAATAATAAAAAACAAAGATATGACATCCGAAGTATGTAAAGCAGTACAACTAGATCTCTTTTATTGAATCCAAAAGGTTTTAATCATATTTTGCTACATATAAAGGGATTTTGAAGTGTCAAAACGTCATTCGGTTTAACCGTCCAAAAGCCAACACAGCCATTTTATTTGTGATTAAAATATCTTAAAATGTAATAAATGTATATATTTTTTATTCTGGCATGATTTTATAACATCATATATCAACATAGTGCAAAATGGTATTAAAATTATGTGTAGAAGTCGTTGCTTTGTTATGAGAAAGAATGTCTGAAAAAATGAATTTCACTGATGTCATTCAGAGTAACCAATATAAAGGGAACATTTTGGATCAAGTCATGCGGTCAATATCATGTGACAGGATGTGACATCATTCAGACAACTGCAAAGGACTACATGGTCGTGAAGCAAAGTAATGAAATCTCTCTTAACTATTTGAAAAATTCACTTGATTTTCACTTGATCATACGCATGTCCTGAAACATCAGGTCATTCGGTACAACCGCTATAAAACATGGAAAATGTTGTAATATTTTAAAAACTTGTACTAAATATAAAATGTTTGATCGTCCTTTTGCTAGTTAGCTAGATAGATATCAGTGTTAGCATTGTTTGAAAATATCGTCATTCGGTATAACCAAAAGTAAAACCAAATTTTGTTTAAACTGAATTACTTTCTTGTAAAAAAAAATGACAAAAGCAGTTTTAATTGATTATAAAAACCACATCATCTCATTGTTAACACTTGATAAAATTTCAAAATTAATTATATCTCCATTATGTTTTTTTTTTTTACACTTTTAAAAACCTTATTCGTCAATGACACATTAACAATACAAATACAGCAATCTTTTATTTATTACAGAATGCAACTTTATTATAGCCCAGCTCTTTAACTAAATTTGTATTTATAAGCATTTCCAAGTCCAGGGTTATTATCATTAAACTAATGAAAAAAAAATTTCTGTTAATTGAAATAAAGCTGAAATAAAATATGAATATTAGTTGAAAAACAATGAAAATTAGAAATGTTGCCTTGGCAATGAACTGAAATAAGTTTAAGCTGAAGTACTAAAATTTTTAAACTAAAACTTAAAACCTAAATATCAATATTTTTAAAAACAAAACAAAACAAAACAAAAACTAAAAAATGACTAAAGCACATAATGAAATGACTAAATATTAAACTAAAATTAACATGAAAGCTTTTATTTTTAGATTTTTAGTTAACTCAAAATATTAATAAAAGTATAATAAATTTAAAATAAAAACTACTGTGTCCGCATAAATACAGCAGACTCAAGTAAAGTGATATATATTCAATATAGCAAATCTCAACTGTTTATATTTGTTTATCAGTTTATATTTGACAATTCTGACTTTCTTGAATATTGAGATATAAATTCACAATTCTGAGAAAAAAAGTCTGTATTGCGAGATATAAACTCGAAAATGTTTAAAAAAAAAAAGAGAACTGTGAGACAAACTTGCAATTACAACAAAAGTTAGAATTGCAAGATATGCGAGAGAAAAAAAGTCAGAATTGTGAGATAAAAAGTTGCAATTACCTTTATTTTTTTACTCTGTGGCGGAAACAAGCTTTCATACAAATATACAATTTAGCATCATTATACAAAAATATTTGCTCAATGTTGCTTAACCAATCAGAATAAAGTATTTGAGAGAAAATTCCATTAAAAGTTCCACAAGACTTTGTAAAGAAGAATATAACTGAGCACTCACTTATAAGTTTATTTTTTACCAACGTTTCGGCAACAAGCCTTTGTCAAGGTACAGAAAGGCTTATTGCCGAAAAATAAACTTATATATTCTTCTTTACAGTCCTTTTCCCTGACTTTCACCTCCATAAGGTATGCGTTTGATGATTTAAGGCTTCATTCGTTCACGCTGCAGGACGATGCACACGCTGAACTTTAATACCAAGCGCTCGAGGTCTGCTAGTAAAAGCTAAAATGCAGGTAAAGCTTACCATGTGTTTAAATAAGCACTCAGTCAATCAGCTTAATAAAATAAAGAATCAGCAGGATTCTCATGGTAATAAAATATTAGCCATAATCCGTCTGATAGATATTCAACAAAATCACGGTCGGTCACAGACTCACACACTGTTAAAATAATCATCGTAAGCTCTTTAATGAGCTGTAACGAGTGTAGTGTCCTCTCTGCGTGCGTCTGAGATCCCAGAATCCTTTGTAAAATGCCCCCTGCAGACGTCTACCCATCACGCACCACACTGATACCCCTGTGTGCGCTGGCGTCTGTGTGTGTTGATGGATGCTATGCCAATTTCCGGTGTCACGTAAACGCTTTGTGCTTTTTTTTTTCCTCTCGCACGCTTTTAAATATTTGGAAGCCTTTAGGGAAGATGCATTATTCATTCAAAATTACATTTCATTTGCAGTGGGGGAAAAAAAGAAAACCTGTAAAGCAAAAATCTTATAAAATCAATTAGATTCCTGCCCTCAAACGACAGGTCGACCACACAGAGGGCCTGGCATCATATCAGACCCAGATCTTACGTTTCATATCGTGTTTAGCAGGGGAAAATAGCAGTTTTAATGAGGAAAAGAGTGAATGAAAGTTGTAAGATTAAAGCTTGTGTTGAATTAATGGTGCCATGTGTTCAAAACTTCTTCACTGATAGATATTCAATCACACACAGAGACAAAAAGGTAACACTTTGTAATAAGCTTTCATTTGTTGAACTTAACCAACACATTAGGACATGGCAAACCTTACAAGACTTAAAGGGATAGTTCACGCAAAAATGAAAATTATCCCATGATTTACTCACCCTCAAGCCATCCTAGGTGTATATGACTACCTTTTTTCAGACGAACACAATCAGATATTTAAATATATTCTGACTCTTCCAAGCTTTATAATGGTAGTCAAGGGGGGAGATTTTGAAGCCCAAAAAAGTGCATCCATCCATCCATCCATCATAAAAATAATCCACACGGCTCCAGGGGGTTAATAAAGGCCTTCTGAAGTGAAGCGATGGATTTTTTCGTACAAAAACCCATATTTAAAAAAACTTTATAAACTATAACAACTAGTTTCAAAGGGAGATACGCACCGATTTTTGCCTGGGTCATTGACGAAAAAGGTTTTAGTGTAAAAAAAAAAAAAAAGATAATTGATTTTGAAGTTTTATTAATTGTTAAAAATGACATGATGTGGTTTTTATAATCAATTAACACTGCTTTTGTCATTTTTTACAAGATGGACAAAATTTGTCACCAAAAAAGTCATTCGGTTTAACCCAAATTTCAGTTTTACCAAATGACACTTTTGGTTATACCGAATGACGATATTTTCAAACAATGCTAACAGGCTGATATCTAGCTAGCTAGCAAAAGGACAATCAAACATTTTATATTTAGTACAAGTTTTTAAAATATTACAACTTTTTCCATGTTTTATAGCGGTTGTACCGAATGACCTGATGTTTCGGGACATGCGTATGAGGAAGTGAAAACATGAATTTTTCAAATAGTTAAAAGAGAGTTAGTTACTTTGCTTCATGACCATGTGGTCCTTTGCGGTTGTCTGAATGACGTCACATCCTGTCACATGATATTGACCGCATGACTTGATCTAAAATGGTCCCTTTGTATTGGTTACTCCGAATGACATCAATGAAATTCATTTTTCCGGACATTCTTTCTCATAACAAAGCAATGACTTCTACACATAATTTTAATACCGTTTTGCACTATGTTGATATATGATGTTATAAAATCATGCCAGAATAAAAAAATATATACATTTATTAAATTTTAAGATATTTTAATCACAAATGAAATGGCTGTATTGACCTTTGGACGGTTTAACCTTTTGACCTTTTGACACTTCAAAATCTTTAAAATCCCTTTATATGTAACAAAATATAATTAAAACCTTTTAGATTCAATAAAAGAGATCTAGTTGTACTACCTTACATACTTTGGATGTCTTATCTTTATTTTTTATTATTATTAAGGCCTTTGGACAAAAAAATGACCCGTCACGTCATTGACCGCCAAAAGAGTAACTTCTGATGCGATGCAGGATCTAGGAGTATCGTAAGCTTAAGATGCCTCTTGTGGTTCAAACAAATAGGGCTGTGCAACAAACTCAAACTCTTATATCAAAACCCTCTGACATTTCTCTTTAAAAATTCTTGTTTTAGACTTCTAATTCATGACCGGTGTTTTGTTTTGCTCTATCCTCTGAGCTTCAACATTCATCAATGCGTCATGTGTCGGGTCAAGGGATACACTTCTGCTGTTACTCGATTTGCGTAGGCTGTCTGCCAAAAGCTAGTTATTATAGTGGCTATTTTTCTTACAAAAACCCACTGATTCGCTTTAGAAGGCCTTTATTAACCCCCTGGAGCTGTATGGATTATTTTTATGATGGATGGATGCACTTTTTTGGGCTTCAAAATCTCACTCCCTATTCACTCCAATTATAAAGCTTGGAAAAGCCAGGATATTTTTAAATACATCTCCAATTTCGTTCGTCTGAAAGAAGACGGTCAGGTACACCTAGGATAGCTTGAGGGATGAGTAAATCATGAGATGATTTTCATTTTTAGGTGAACTATCCCTATCCTTTTTGTTATCGCTTTACACCAGTTCAAATACACAAGGAATTCAAATTTCAAAGCTTGCAGATAGAAATAAATCAGAAGAATGCCTATAGTCCCACAGTGTGTTAAATTCCCAGCGCCGGTGTTTGATTCTCCGTCGAGTCTGTGCTAAACTCTGTGTTTCCCTGTAATGTGAGCAGCGCTTGGATGTGAAAGTTGGAAGGCTGAATTCCTGCAGGTCTGTGGCACAGTGTTGATGTTACTGTTTATCCTATAAAACTTTGATATGACACATATAAATCATTCACTAAGGAAATGATTGCCTCAAACAGAATGCGCCGCCCCTCGCTGCATGCTGAAACATTAATGCTTTTTAAGTCATAAATTATGACATGGCAATTTCTGTGCCGCAGGGGTAGAACTCCTCTTCCTCTACACACACACACACACACACACACACACACACTACAGCTGGGATGAACGGTCCTGCAAACACAACAAAGATCTTTTTTTATTGTGACCTAAATGTCTCTCCACATGAGAGAATCTTTCACTAAATAACTTTCTAGTTTTACAGAACAGAAACATGGCTCTTGGTCAAACATATCAGAGAACATATTACAATCAGAAATACAGATTGATTCAGACTCAAAAAAAACAAAACAAAAAAAAAAAAACAGCTATACACTTCGATATAATAAAACTAGATGAGGACCGTACAGCTGTAGACCATCAAGCCTGACATTAATAACAACTTAAATTTTGTCTGTTTCATGCACAAAACTATCATATGTAGGGCCTAATGATTTTTGAAATGTATAATCCAGTCATAAAAATGGAATTTACTAAGTGGAATGTTTGGGTTTAAGCAAAAACACGCCGTTTTTGTGTGTGTCCCTTTAAATGCAAATGAGCTGCTGCTCCCGGCCCCTTTTCCAGAAGAGGGCGGAGCTTTAACAGCTCACGCTTCGGTCGCTCGACAACAACAAAGCTGGAGAATCTCACGCAGCCAAAATGAGGATTGTCAGTAACGGTGTTCATCCTTACATTGTTCAAACTGGAGTCGGGCACTGATGGAGAGACTCAGGAAGAAGTTACAACTTTTAGAATGAAACTGGACGTTTCTGAATGGTTAGTGGATAAATTTATTTATATAGTTGATGTGGAGTTGATTCAACTCATTGACTAGCATGTGCCGTCATCGTTAATTTGACCCTCGTTTGTGAAGCAGTCCGGTGTAAAATGACGGCATGTCAACAACACTCTACTACAACAACTCTTCCTCTTCTCTAAAGCAGCCCAACATGGCCCCGCCCCCTTTGTTGTGTGTTCTCGGGGGCGGGGTTTATGTAAATTTTAGGGTTTGTGATGTCACCAACTCAGGAAGAAGCTTGTTGTAGTCCCTACCAGCCGTTTGTTGTAGTCCTTAAACAGAGAATTATTTAAAAGAAAATATCTCCCTGAAAAAGTGAATTGAGTGAAAAAGAGATTGGCCAAATTTAGTGACATATCGAGTCATAGTATGTGATTATCAGCCAATACCAATCTGCAGCCGATCAATCTGAGATTCCCTAGTAAATTATATATTATTTTGCATTACGTTTATTTACAATAGCAAATCCTTTTATCCAACTTACAAATGAGGACAAATTTAAGCAAACAATTGCACTAAAAACATTCTAAAAGGTAAACACTTAGATTTCAAATAAGAATTAGACAAGCGAGAGTCAATTTAAAGGGTTTTAAAGCTCTTAAACATGAGTAAGTCAGAGAGATTCCTTTTAAAAAACATAATATTTCCTGTAGCACAGATTGTCAAGTTCCATGCTCTTGTCTGTTTTTTTAGTTCAGGTGTGATGTGTCTTAAGATGCTGTAACATATGTGAAGAGAGCGCACAGAATCCATATGAAAGACACACAAAAGCTCAGCGTCAAAGCGTCTGCCATATGTCAGTGCTGACAGCCTTAATAACACACGCCGCTGATATCCCAGATCTCTGTGTTTCTCTTCATATCCACTAGTTTAAAATGACATGTTCTGTCCTCTTCCACTTCACTAGACACAACTAACGCTCTACGTGAGACTGGGTTCATTCTAGACGTCACAACAACAGATTTAAATGCAGAACTGACCACACAGAAGAGCAGATGTATTGTAACACACAGCAATGAATCGATGAATGAACAAATGAATGACAAATTCTGACTGAAAGAGAAACAAACACATCAACCAACAGTCCCCACAAAGAAAACTGCTTAATATACATCCCATATGATAGTATAAACCTGAAAAAATACCATTTTATTTAAATGAAACCCTCAGACAAACCCATTGATGTAGTCATTTCAAATAAATGTTGTTACAAATCACTTTTTGTGGAGACATTTTCCAAAATGTGATTCTCCCAAGTGTATAACTGCTGTTATAGTGCTTACATATTCTATATTAATATTATATAAAGCACTATAAAAAAAATAAAAGGCGACTTGATTATATATAGCTATAGCAGTAAAGACAATAATGCTTGATCGTCCCTCAATATCATCAACCTTACGCATATCAAACAAGCTTTTTGGACTTTCAGTAAGATTACCAATGATTTGTGCTCATCAAATTCTTTAGCCAATCACAAGCTTTCTTCAGATTTTACACTGCGCTGTACTTTTAAACATCCCACGAATCAAGAGTGGACATTGAGCGTGCAGATCATCTGGTCAAAACAAAGTACATACTTACTTTACATACTGTAAAACTCAATATTTATAAGGGATCCGCTGATAGACGCCTGCTTTCAAACTCTCCCATGTATATCTGTGTAAGCGCTTAGTGAAGAGCATCAGAGATGTCTATTTACATGTTTTTAAAGCCAATCACAGACATAGCCTATCTTTTGAGGGTGTGAACTCAATGGCCAATCAGAGACTTGGTACCAAAGTCAGTACTTTTGACAACACTAATTCATTGTCACATGATCAAAAAACTGTTGTTTTTCTTTGAAATGTGTGTGTGTGTGAATATAAACACAAACAGAATTTACGTTGCATTAACACACACGCACAAACAAAGAAATGAGAGAGAATGTGCAAACATGCATGATTAAAAACATGCCGTCAGACATCTGGCTTTCTGTAAAACTTCTGCTACACATGATGACAACGTGTTTGCGAGGTCAGGCTGAGACGCAGGACATGAGACCCTGTTAGAATGATCACATGAGGCTGAACTGAGATCAGCGTATGCGGTTGAAATGAGCAGTCACCTGCTGCGAGCTGTAATGAGCACCTGAGACTCATTCACGATCTGCAGCGCCGTCCTTCCAGCTGACCTGACTGACTGACAGCTGAATCTCAACGGCCTGTAAAGATGCACGACGGCTAGAATAACATGGACCGTCAAGGACGTCATGGACCGTTCTGAGGATAAAAACAGTTGTGTCCTAAATGACGAACTTATACACTATGTACTTATGCACTCAACCATGTAGTGTATGTATTTTACCAGTCTGGTAGCCCCTCCCCCTCCGCTACGTAATTAAAGTGCGACAGTCGAGTGCATGAAGTGTCCAACACTTAATTTTTCGGTCAATTAAGTGCACTTTTTTTTTTTGAAATTTTCAGTGTGAACACACTACTCACACTATTTACTGTATACCACAAAACTTCATAGAATAGTGCATAAGTATTTGAAATTGGACGCACCTAATGTGTATTTAACATACAATACAAACGTGTGCACCTTAATTTAAACGCATCTGTGCAACACATTTAAAGTCCAATGCAATGGAAAAGCAGACAGATCTTTTCTTCCATATTGTGATGTACATCGAAGTCAGTGAGTGATGTCCAGGGTTATTATCGTTAACTAAAACTATAAAAAAAAAAATCTGTTAACTGAAATAAAGCTGAAAATAAAATATAAAAGATTTAAAAGCAAAACAACAGCTAAAATTAACATGAAAACTAAGTATATAAAAATAAAAGCAAATTCAAAATATTAATAAAACTAAAATAAAATAATCATGATCCAAGCGTAATGAATAATACATTTATAAAATGTGATGAATTATCATTTTATGCTGATTTTAAATTAATTTATTTGTATTTATTGTAATGTTTAGATATAACAGTTATGATATACAACATATCTGTTTCTAAACAAACAAAAATACACACTTAGTAAGTTACTTTGATAAAAAAAAAATAAAAAAAAAAGTTTGTAAAGAGTATAAATTGCACATGTTCAAATAAAAACATTACTGGATTTATCGTCTTTCTGAACAGGTGCATAAAAAGACATTATTAAACTGAGGGTTTGATGGTTGATGAGCTGCTGTTGTATTTCTTAAAAATTCATATGAATTAACAGAAGTCAGTAAATTTAAGTTGCATGAACATCCAAACACGCATGCATGCACAAAAGAGACAAAGAAATATGTATACTGTGCACTGTATGCATGCAATATGCAGATGATATATTATGTTTGACCAAATATGCAACCAGAGAACACACTGCAAAAAATAAAATAAATAAATAAATAAAAATACTGCATTCAATTTTTCCATTTACAGAGAGATTAAGTAATATCAATCCAATTTTTTTTTTTAAATCTTCTCGATTTAATTTATCAGACTGCCAAAAGTTGAGACATTTTAGAAAAATAACGTACCCCACAATGCAGCGCAATCAGCTTCTCAATTTACAGACAAATTAATATCAATCCAAATGTTTAACATCTAATTTGATCAGGCTGCCAAAGGCTGAGATATTTTTACAAAAAAAAAAAGAAGAAGGATGAAACATGCAAAATAAGACAAAACTGGACGTCACGGTATTATACTAAACTGTTTAAAATGACTTATTGTTATCATGGGCATTATCTATATATATCTCGGAGCACACACTGAAAATACTGTATCCCGCATGGCAATGCATTTGACTTTTCCATTTACAGACAAAATAATATCAATCCAAATTTTAATATCTCCTTCTTGACTCATTATTTGACCAGACTGCAAAAGTTTGAGACATTTTTACAAAAAAATAATGGATGAAAACTGCGAAATAAGAATAGAGAACTCAGTGAGGTTGTGATGTGACAACAGTGTAGCATGCTACTGTTTAAAATGATTATCATTATATAAGGTATAGTGTATTTAAATAAAATGCTGTGCAGTAGCAGCAGAACACACAGGCCTAACTGGCACAATCCGCTCCAGTATTCCAGCTCATGCGGGGGCACGCGGGGCGCTGGCGGGCGGTCTGATGTCTGGTGGAATGATGCCAGTTGACTCCAGGGCATCGGGGGGAGGAGGGTTGTGAAAGGAGAGCAACTCTGTGCCAGGATCAGCCTGTTCTCTGGGCAACAAAAGGCGGCACACATTCAGCTAGTGCCGTGCCAACCGTAGGCCAGCGTCAGTGCCATCGAGGAGAAACTCAAGGGGAGGTGGTGTTTCTGAACAATGTGCCAGGCAGAGAGACGACAGCCAACCAGAGATCAGTGCCTGACAGAAACATGGACAGACGACAGGAGAGAGAGAGAGATGGAGGCTCATGTCTGCGATGTATTTTTAAGTGAGGAATGAATGAAAGACATGAAGAGACTCTCTCCTGACACAGGAAGATGGCATGTTGAAAGATGAGGTCAGTGACCAGGGAAAGAGAGAAAGTAAAATGACAAAATAAATACAAATTTTGCTCTTTTTTTTGACTTGGGCCAATGAGCAACCACCTAACAACGCTCTGGCAACCAAGCAGAAAACCTTAGCAACGCAGTAAAACAGTTCAGAACGCCACAGCAACTGCATAGCAATGCCCTGGCAACCACCCAAAACACAACAATAGTGACTGTAGCAATGCGCTGAAAACCAAACAGAACACCATAGCAACGAAATCCACTCAGGACACCATAGCAACGCTTTAGAAACGCGCTAAAAGACTCAGAACACACGTTTTAAATCCAACTAAACACCACAGAAACCACTCAGCTAAAACTAAACTAAAAACCACTCAGACGTCCATGTTTAACAATTCAGAACACCTTAGCAACGGCACAGTAAAGCATTTGGTGCAGGTACAAACATTACTCACAATTTCTCCATACAATTTCACTTGTTTTCAACATGAATTCTACTTATATTTATGTATATTATGCTAAATATAAATCATATGTTATGTAGAGTGTTGCCAACTGCTTTCAAATTAAAGTAGCTAAATCTGATCGTTAAATGTCGCCAGATGACGTCAAAATGGCTTTTTCACTGATTTACATAAAAATAAATATCGATCAATGAACGAGAAAAGAATCTAGACAAGGTTTGTGCAAGAAGTTGCTAGGTTTAAAAAAAAAAAAAAGTCTCAAAAAGAGCAAGGGAGTCGCTAATCTAGTTACAAAATAGTTAAATTGGCAACGCTGGTTATGTATGTAACTTTAAACTCAAAACAATGCTGACCTGTAGGTGCTGTTCTGGGAACCGCCACCATTTTGTTGTTTAAATTCAAACAGAAATTCCCGCCTGTTCCAACGGCACTTCATCAATCGCGAGCGCGCAAAATGATTGACGGTTTTGATTGGTTTTAAAATTGGCGGGCTGCTCCCGTGACTTACATTTTTGCTTCTTCTTTTTTGTTTTAGAGTGCGTCAGTTTTTGAAACAGACTGTGCGATTTCACACGACACCTGCTTGACTGATATCTGTCAGCTAGTAGTAGTGACTTTTCATCCGAATTCCTAAAAACCTCTTCAAATGAAAAACATGAGGAACATCGCGTCTGATCTTGACTCCAGGGTAATGTGGTTTGAAAGCCGTTCGTTCATTTTGTTGACTCAGTGTTCCCTTTTTACTGAACTACCGTCCTGATCCAGAGAGCAGCTCTCCACGCAGTACTGAACCCTCTTTCATGCACTTATTACATTACTGAACATGTTTCATTGCCGTCCAACATCCTGTTTAACCACATCTGACCCGAAATCGAGTCTGTTAAAGCGCTCAACATCTACAACAGAATCTCAGTTCTGCTTCAGATCATCAGGCCTGTGAGTTCAGTCTCTTTTACAGAACATCGTAGAGCAAAATGGCAGCATCACACCTCAGAGTTTATTATACAGAGGAATGAACCTCAGATGGACCGGCGGAGTCTCAAAGGTTTCATTGTGAATATGCTGAACTGGCCGTATTTAATACATTTTAACATACGGATTAAAATACATGACTGCTTTAATTATAGAACATGTATTAAATGAAATTGTAAAAATGTGTAGGCCTACGCTGAAACAAATAGCTATCTTGAATAAAAAGGCGTAATTCTTATTTTATTCTGATGAACATTTAATAAGAATAATGTCCGTTATTAAATTATTTATTTTTATGAAACGTGGCATCGATTTCATTTAGCATATAATTCGTTTTAAAAAACAAGCAGAAATGTATTTTTCGTGTCTCATTTATGCTCAATCGGAGTATTTTACAAAGAAAACAATCGCGTATTATGAAAACGCTGAATAAATATTCACAAATTAACCCCAAAACAATAGCTTACAGAATTAAATTAGAGTTAAAAAATATTTTATTTGTGACCTATTAGGAGCATTATTATATTGATCATTTAATAATAACCAAATGTGAAATAAAGCGTAATTTAAATACAGTGAGTTTACGCGCGACTTTTTCAATTATTCATCTCGATCGATTTAAGCTTCACAATCCGAGATTGAATAAATTGATCAATAATGGTTTTATTCTTTTGTTTTTCAATTAATACCCTATTTATATGGAAGTTTCTTGTTATAGGCTAATTAAACAATGACGAATAGTAAATAAAATAAGTCACATGCGTTAGATATTTAATTTTTCTATAAATGGCTAATAATGTCCTCAAAAAAATATATATTTAGCAGAAATACTGATTTTAAACACGTTTGCTTTTGTAGTTCAAAAAACACATCTATATTTTCCCCCAAAATACAGTCTATTATATTCAAAACGCAAATGTGTTTTATGCAAGGAAATGTTATTTATTCTTAAATGAAAACACGACGTTATTCAAATGATTTTATTATATGAATGATCATTTTAATTTTAATGATTGTAAATTGTCCCAATTTCGTGTTTCTTTCAAATGATATGATTTAAACAAATGCAAGGATAATATTCCAACTAAACGCGAATGGATTTATGTATAAATTTGTTATACATTTTCGTTTCGTTTTTAAATAGCGGAGCTCCTCTCACAGGAGCGCGCTCCAGACGCGCCCCCGCGGACACGCGCTGATTACGTGGCGTCTGCTGCCACCCAGCGGCTAGATCAGGAACAACAGTACATTATTTTTTCAAGAAAAATGCATTTTGATTCATTAATTTTATATGAAGCTATTTAAAAATGATCAAAAGACAACAGTTTCAGCGCTGAGTGTTAGGACAGACAGACAGTAGCCACATGCCTTTGAAAAAGGATCGACTTTATTTACAGGAACATTTTCAGGAGGTTTTCAGATAAAAATTATTTGTGATACACGGCCTCATTGAGACAAAGCTGTGTCTTCTCTCGCTCTCTCCCCCTCTGATGGCGAGCTGAGGGACGTATGCAGCGCTCCGCTGTGTGTGTGTGAGTGTGTGTGTTGATTTTGCCCAGTCATGTTGGCGGAGAGAGACGCCCGTGGAGAGATTGCAGCAATATGTCGTGTCGTCTTTTCCTCTTCAGTGACTTTCTCCTTTCTTACCCACAACCTGCATTTGACACGCAAAAACATCAAGCGCACCACATTTTACTTCCATGATGCGAAGTAATAAAATTTTCACCTGAAAATAATGTCGGACAGACTGTGGATTCATCAGGATTTGATTGAATGGTGGAAAGTGGGCTTGATATTATCGGTTAACAATATTTACTCACCCGTTTGAAGTCGTTCATGTTTGTCGCCTGGACCGGAGTTCCGATAAACGTCAAATAGTTCACTTTTGTCGTCTCCTCGTCTCCTTGGTTTGACTTAATAAATAACTGAAAACAAAAACAGGTGGAGAATGAGAAACCTTTGATTAGAAGCTCAGAAATCAAGTACTCTGGTAAATGGTTCCGATTCCCAAAATGTTTTTAAAACACACGGGGGCCAAAATACCATAATATTCACCCAAATATAAAAATTCTGTCATCATTTACTCACCCACAAGTTGTTCTAAACCTGTATGTGTTTCTTTGTTCTGTTGAATACAAAGGAAGATATTTTGAAGAATGTTGGTCACCAAACATTTGCTGGTTCCCATTGACTTCCATAGTATTTCTTTAAGACTATGGAAGCCAATGGTGATAGCAACTACTTTTTTTTTTCTTTCATACTACTGAAGTCAATGGGAACCATCAACTATTTTCTTTTCATACTATGAAAGTCAATGGGGACCAGCAACTATTTTTTTTTTTTTTTTTTTTTCATACTATGGAAGTCAATGGGAACCAGCAACTATTTTTTTTTTCTTTCATACTATGGAAGTCAATGGGGACCAGCAACTATTTTTTTTTTTTTTTTCCATACTATGGAAGTCAATGGGGACCAGCAACTATTTTTTTTTTCTTTCATACTATGGAAGTCAATGGGAACCATCAACTATTTTCTTTTCATACTATGGAAGTCAATGGGGACCAGCAACTATTTTTTCATACTATAGAAATCAATGGGGACCATCAACTATTTTTTTTTTCTTTCATACTATGGAAGTCAATGGGAACCATCAACTATTTTTTTTTTCTTTCATACTATGGAAGTCAATGGGAACCAGCAACTATTTTCTTTTCATACTATGAAAGTCAATGGGGACTGCAACTTTTTTTTTTCCATATTATAGAAATCAATGGGGACCGTCAACTATTTATTTTTTTTATTTATTTATTTATTTTTTTTTCATACTATAGAAATCAATGGGGACCAGCAACTATTTTTTTCATACTATAGAAATCAATGGGGACCAGCAACTATTTTTTTCATACTATAGAAATCAATGGGGACCGTCAACTATTTTTTTTTATTTATTTATTTATTTTTTCATACTATAGAAATCAATGGGGACCAGCAATTATTTTTTTTTTTTTTTTCTTCATACTATAGAAATCAATGGGGACCGTCAACTATTTTTTTTTTTATTTATTTATTTTTTCATACTATAGAAATCAATGGGGACCAGCAATTATTATTTTTTTTTTTTTCTTCATACTATAGAAATCAATGGGGACCAGCAACTATTTTTTTTTATACTATGGAAGTCATTGGGGACCGTCAACTATTTTTTTTTTTTTCATACTATAGAAATCAATGGGTACCGTCAACTTTTTTTTTTTTTCCTCCATACAATGGAAGTCACTGGGGACCATCAACTCTTTGGTTACCAACATTCTTCAAATTATATCTTAACTCATACAGGTTTAGAACAACTAAAGGGTGTGTAAATGATGACAAATTTTTATTTTGGGGTGAACTATCCCTTTAAATAAGATGAACATTTAAAGATTGACTATTTTTACAAAGGTTGCAAAAATGATGTTCGGATTTCATTGAATGGGGAATTTTCTATTTTTTTTATTAACTAATATATTATTATTTTATTTTTATTAATTTTATCAGTATTAAGAGTGTAATTTAACGTACAGTCACACTGTTGACGTTCTGAAACTTGACGTATCTGAGCGGGATGAGACCGTCGTCTTTGTAGTCTTCCTCTGACAGATCCAGTGCCTGCGTCGCTTCGCTTCTCTCCGCATCATCGAAACCCATGGAACGAGGAAGATTAATGAAGATCTTCACACTCTTTGGGGCTTGAGCTGAAAACACATGAAAGGACAATGGGAACACTGTCAACATATCAGAGATCAATAGCACTTTTGTACTAGGGCTGGAGGGCTTTAACAGACATATGCACTTCTTGGTCAAAATGCCTGTTTTGCCAACTTATTAATGTGTAAACAGTCAGTTTGTCTCAATGTAAACAGACATGCATTATAAAATCAGATCATTTTGCACAGTAAATGCAGCTGTTATTGCCTTTTTGTTCTTAATTGTAATCAAACAACATTATTGACTCTTATTTATATTATATATATATTTTATTCAAAGCAACTTTCATTCAAGGCATACATATTAATTTTGGTATACATATCAGTAGTTTTTTTTTTCTTTAAACTTTTACTTTATTTTAGTGTAACAAGTTAAACTAAATAAAAATGAGTAAAGTTGCCTTGTTAATTAGCTAAAATAAAATAAGTTTTTTTTATGCATTTATTTTATTTCATTATTGATTATTCTATGTCATGTAGAGCTGCACGATTCTGAATAGACAAAATAACATGCAATTTACTAGAGGTTCTGACAAAATGTTAATTGCGGCAGTCTATTTAAAAACTATTTAATTAATTTGAATACATTTAAAAAAAAAAAGTTTGAATGAATGATTCAAAGACTTCACTTGTTTCGTTACTGGATGAATCAGTGTTTCTGAACGAATCTCTTGAATGAATCATTTAATGACAAATACAGATTTTAACAGTCACTTGTCGCCACCTACTGGTGTAACAATGTAATTGATACAATCTTTATTTGAAGTGTCAAGTTACTTTCAAAAGCTGATTTGCTCTATTTTGATCACTACTGTAGACATCAGTGTTTACATCTGAACTATAAACTTTTATCCCAGTACTTCTGTGATTGTAAGACTATTGAAATAATGATACTGTATGTTAGAAAAGACTGTTTGTGAAGCTGTTTCATATCGATACATACACTGATCTGAACGTT
This sequence comes from Hypophthalmichthys nobilis, assembly GCA_037950665.1. Classification (NCBI taxonomy): domain Eukaryota; kingdom Metazoa; phylum Chordata; class Actinopteri; order Cypriniformes; family Xenocyprididae; genus Hypophthalmichthys; species Hypophthalmichthys nobilis. The sequence goes on from CM075490.1 coordinate 1,371,232, forward strand.
CGCTGTGATCGTACTTGACAAAAGTTAATAGACAGAGATGAATCATTGTCATACAGAAATAAGATTGCATGGGTGTTTGAATTGAGATCTATGATTAATCATGAAGCTCTAATGTCAAGTAACGAAAAGTGTTTTTTAATTACCCTGCAAGACAAGAAAGTCCCTACTGAGCGGGTGACAGAAAGAACGTCTCTTACCGAGTTCAGCAGACAGCAGTTTCAGGGAGAAGAGTTTGACAGGTTGATTGAAGGCGATTGTGATCAGAAGCTGCAAACAAACGCAGAACAGTCAGTCATGAGATCAACACCACAGATCATATTTACACACGGTCAGTGTACTTGAGAAACTCACACTGACAGTAACTGTGATCTGATCTCATATAAGATCAACATTACAGTTTCACTTTCAGGTTAACGGCCATTAGATATGACTCATGCTGTGCAACACAATACAGAAAATTAAAATATCAGCTTTAAATTCAAGTAAATATTTAGTCTCAAAGGGGAAAAAATAGCTTGTGAAACCGTGCGTTCCTTCACATGTAAACAGGACATTTATGTTGACATTTAAAGGTACAGCATTAAGATTTCCACCTGTTCATCACAGTCTGACTCCAGGTAAGACGAGTTCTTGATTAAGCAGTTGTCAAAGCCACAGTCGTCGCTCTCATTGAGACATTCACAGCCCGCTTTATTCACGAACGGCATCAGGTCCATCTGAACACAACAAATGACACCAACACTGCAAATGTGGCACTTCTCAAAGTTCATGAGTGAAAGGAACCCAGAGAAACCCAGTGTACAGGAGCAGACTGCATGTACTCACGTAGCCTTTGGGAATATCCGAGTCTTCATTGCTCCCGGGATCGTTTTCCACGTGCTGTTTGATTTTCTCCTCCAGCCCGGAAGCGTCTGCGCCCTGATACTGGTCCACGCGCACTTTGTTTCGGAAAAACAGGAACGTCGGCGTTGCTGAGATATTATTGGCTGCAGCTGTTGCCTAAGAGATGGAAAATAAACATTTTAGTCACACCATACTGTAAAAATGTATGTACTTTAACTCAATTTCAACCTTTTTATAACTTATACGAGATTCAATTTGATTTTTTAAAGTCAGTTTAATATAATTTAAGTTGAAATGACTTAAATCAAACTCCAGACTGGATCCTGGAATAGTGTAGGTTTGTAAACATGTGTTAGTGTCAATCATAAGTGCTCTCTCACCTGACAGACATGGACGTCAACTTCTAGAAACACAACCTGAGGGTATTTGTTGCTCAACATGGTGAACGCTGGAGCTATTCTGACACATGGACGACACCTGACAAAGAAAAACCATCATCATCATCATCTCAGCTCTAGAATTAGGACACATCTTTCCCTTAAAGTCGGCATGAAATGGGATTCGCACTTGTCTTTTCTTCCCTATTCAGCCGTATATCCAATGAAACGCTTCTGGAACAAGAACAAATGTAGGGCGGGGCTTGATTTTGTCTGTGAGGAATTGATTGGATGGTTGTGGTTTGCTATTGGTGGATCTCATATGAGTGACAGGTTGCCCCGCCCTCGTCAGAGAAGAGAAGTCGCTGCAAGAGGGAGGGGAAGATATTTTGATTCAAGATTACGAGAAACATGAATTTAAAACAATAATGATGTGCATCGAATAATCATTTATAATAAATACTGCGATATTCCATTAAAAAAAGAACTGAAGGTGACTTTAAATCTGTGTTTGTTTAAAAACAACTAAATCAAAAGTTCAAATCATAATCAAATCATTCAAAAAAACTAATTATATATATATATATATAACACTATACTATAAACGTCCTCCTAAATTGATGCAGCAGTTTTAAACTACATATTCAACCTGACAATTATTAATTAAATAATAATAACAATCATAAAAATGCATTATTAAAATAAATAAATACACATATTTATTAATAAATAACTGTTTAGTAATCAATCTTCAATTATAAATTATTAAATACTTTCTAAAATATATAAATATTCTATGTTTACCTGCATGTCATGTGACCATTAAACAACATGTGAATGTGTTGTTAAACTTAAAATCTCAGAGGGACTTCAAGTAAATATGTTGTGTCAAAAGAGTTCGACTGACAACAGCGCAACAAAACAGAGTTAGTTCTTTCAGTTGTGTACCCGAACCCAACGTGTGTGTGTGTGTGTGTGTGTGTGTGTTTTGCTAAGTCATGCCGGTGTTGGTTCTGTTCTTGTCCTCCGTTCAGTCGGGAGTGTGAGTGGCGGGTCTGTTTGTGCTGTTCCGACCCGGCTCGGACCCTCATTCCCCGGCTAGGTGTGTGTATGTATGCATGTGTTCTCGGTTCTGTTGGGTTCGGCTGCAGGAGGCCTCACACACACTCACTTACTCACCCGCTCATGGTGAACTTCACCACGGCCAGCCTGGATCCGGCGCCGCTCAGCTCCGCCTGGAACTCTGAGTCATTCCCGATCACCTTCACCCCGACCATGACTCAAACACACGGGGAACGAATCGCTGATTAGCGCTAATAATCACCTCTGATCGGTCAGATTGGTCAAAATCACTGAAGCTCGGCGCGGCACGACGCTTGTCCCCGAACACACTTCCTGTGTAGTGATGACGAGGCAGGCGGGCTGACCAATCACAGACGAGCGTCATCACTGAGATGTCGCAAATCCTCAGCAACTGTCGTGAGATAAAAATAACTTATATTTTATTCAATTTTTTTTATTTATTTGCATTTATTATACATCATTTTGCCGCTCCCCTTATACGTATCGAACTTATGTGAATATTTTATTAAAAATAATTATTTTTTTCTTTGAGAGTGCAGTGAGTACGTTCGTCCAGCGATCAGTCATGCAGTGTTTCCATGGTGACGGGTCGATTTATCTTGACCAAAACATGATCTGGATCAGAAGTTTGATTTTTTTATTTCTAGTTTCGTTAGCTGCGCTGAACCAGACGACCGCTGAGTACGGTGTGTTTTTAGACTAAGAATATATTATAGATACAATAGGAACATATTTATGTTATACACATTAAGAATTAGCTGTAAATTTGGTTGCTAGTTTCCAATCATTACGGCTCAAAACCAATCAGAGTGTTGACTAGCCACATAAAAAGATGTCAGATGTGTTTCTCTGCTTTGAAACAATATGTAATGTTTATTCTCTACTTATAATATGTGAAATATTTTTTGTTGCTCTTATTTACATGCATGTTTTTGTGTTTATTTTACAGATAAGAAAGCAGAAGAAAGGAGATTTGGGGTGACCTCGTTAACTAGGAAAAATAAGGAGCTAACAAAGTTTTCTCCTTTTTTGAAGCCTTACAAGGGACGACAAGAGCAGGTATGATCATAACCACTGATCTATATACATTTATTACATCAGTGATCATATCTGAGAAGCTCAGATCATTTCACAGTAAGATTTAGAGTAAAATAGTCAGTGTAAAATATATAAATAAATACGATTATTAAAATAATACATAAAAAATTAGTTACAAAAATAAATGATTAAAAAAATTGCATTTAGCCTACATAAATAAATTATACGTCTAACAGTACAATACTATAGTGAGTAAAAAATAATAATGTAATGTAAGAAACATTTTATAGAAATATTTTAATTCAAATAATATTTGGCACACACTACCATTCAAAAGTTTTAGATGTAATATTTTTTAATGTTTTTTTAAAAAGAATTATCTTCTGCTCACCAAAGCTGCATTTATTTGATCAAAAATACAGTAAAAATTGTGAAATATTTTTACAATTTAAAATATCTGTTTTCTATGTGAATTTATAGTAAGCTGTAATTTATTCCTGTGATCAAAGCTGAATTTTCAGCATCATTACTCCAGTCTTCAGTGTCACATGATCCTTCAGAAATCATTCTAATATGATGATCTGCTGCTCAAGAAACATTTATGATTATTATCAATGTTGGAAAAATTTTTTCAGGATTCTTTGATGAATAGAAAGTTCAAAAGAACAGCATTTATCTGAAATACAAAGCTTTTGTAACATTATACGCTACCGTTCAAAAGTTTGGGTTCAGTAAGAATTTTTTTTTATTAAAAGAAATTAAAGAAATTAATACTTTAATTCATCAAGGACGCATTAAACTGATCAAAAGGTACAGTAAAGACATTTATAATGTTACAAAAGATTCTATTTCACATAAATGCTGTTCTTTTGAACTTTCTATTCATCAAAGAATCCTGAAAAAAATTGTTTTCAACATTGATAATAATCATAAATGTTTCTTGAGCATCAAATCATCATATTAGAATGATTTCTGAAGGATCATGTGACACTGAAGACTGGAGTAATGATGCTGAAAATTCAGCTTTGATCACAGGAATAAATTACAGCTTACTATATATTCACATAGAAAACAGTTATTTTAAATTGTAATAATATTTCACATTTTTACTGTATTTCTGATCGAAAAAATGCAGCCTTGGTAAAACATTAACAAATTAAAAACATTAAATATAATAAAAAATTAAAAAAATCTTACTGATCTAAAACTTTTGAACAATATTGTATTTATAATATAATTTTTTAGAGTACAAATTAGGTCTTTAAACATTAATATTTAAATTTATGAGGTGCCTTGCACAAGTATGATCATATTTGGAGGTCTGTGGCATCTGAAAATCCATTTTAAGAGATGAAACTCATTTTCTCCTGGTGGACGAGTGAAGAAGTGGAAAAAAAAATTCAAGTAAATCAGTCCCTAAGATCACCCTAAGAACCAAAACAAATGCATTGTAACAGCCTAATATTACAGTGGAGAGGTTAGCACAGGCGTTTCCTTCAGTATATTGTAAAGACTGCCTTTTTTACTGGGATGTTCTGTTGTTAAATAGTGAAATATGACTTATTGTTGTTTCAGCTCTTGGATAAGCTGCCTGAGAATTTTGAAGTGCTTTTTAAAAGCGCCATTTCCCTGGAAACGGCCATTTTCTGTTTTGCGCTCCTGTATGGAATCTTTCACCTGCATTGCTGGGATCCTGTAAGACTTCAAAATGCTCTTCTTAATGATTTAAACAAACCCTAACCCTATTAAACATCAGTGTGTAAAGTAATCATTTCTCTTGTTGCTGACAAAAATATGTTCTAAAAAACGTTTTGCTGACGTTCCCATTAAATGTTATTTCTGAATGTTCTCTGAACGTTCTTTAAAATGTTTGTCATGGTTATACAAACGTTAATTTTATCCTGCAATTTTTTTATCCTTTTGCAAAAATTATGGGAATGTTACTTTTGAATGTTCTCTGAAGTAACATTTTATGAATGTCCAAGAATGTATAAATAATGTTTTTGTGCGAACGTTTTGCGAACATTATTAAAGCTCAGCAGATAACGTTTGTTCATAACATTGAGAGGACGTTGCCAGAACGTTCTCTGTCAGCTGGGTAGAAAATAGTGAATGAATACTTGTCTCTTTTTTATTGTTTCTGAATCACAGCTCTGCCGGAAATGGATCCGGAATAAAGATTGGGCCGAGGAGCTGGAGATGGTCCAGACAGCGTGATGCCCACAGTAATGAAAGTTTACTGTTGTGATGAAGAGATGTAGATGAAATACACAAACACACACACATCTGCACATTTGTTTCATAAATACCTTGGTGTTTATATAATCACTTTTTATATCATGTATTTGAAGTTTTTATTGTACAGACACAAACTTTGATGAAACCTTAACCTTACTAAAGTATTTATATTATTTGTGGACATGTAAAAAATATATTAATAAATAACTTGCTCAGTGTCTCTGATTGGGGTCGGACTCATTCATATTTAAAATGTCACGTTTTTTTATTTTTATTTTTTTACAATATTATTTAACGAAAAGATCCGTAAATAAATTAGTAAATACATTAAAAAAAAAAAAACTGTAATTTTATATTTTTTTCCACCCGTTACTGTTCGTATTTTATATTTTTACTTTCTGTTTAGTGACTGACTGACGTCAAAAAACAACCAACCCTAAACGCCTTTATTTAAACTCCCGCCCCCAACCTCAAACCAACCAATCAGCTTTCCCGAAAAAGCGTCATCTTGCGAACGGGCCAATCCTCTACTGAAGCGATAGCGTTGAACGGTTCGCGCGTGCGCATGAGTCTCCTAGGCCAGCAGCTCGTGTGCGCGTGTGTTGGGACAGGAAGCGAGACGGGCGAACCGATTATCGGACCGTTAACCTAAAAACAACTCCCGAACCGAGCCGGACTCAACTCATCCGAGGCATATAGAGCATAACATGGCGGACGAGGGCGTCGGTCAGATGTCGATCAGTGAGTTTGGTGATGATGAAGATGATGCTGCATGTTTTCTGCAGTGTTGCGTCAGATCATTCATTACGCTACACATACTGTATTCTAGTTATATATGCTGCAGTACACAACTGCATTCATTTAAATCTTTGTACTACACTAATATTCATAATATGTTACCATTTTACAATACCTCTGTACTCCTATACACAAATACAGTGGTTAAATTTACAAAACCTCTGCAGAGGATTGCATCAGAACATGCTTTAAGATCAATCTCTCATCTATACATATTGTCAGAAACTGTCAAATGCTTCTCATTTTCGTAAATAAACTCTTAAATGCTGATTAATCAAATTAATCCTAGGGATGGGCGATATCAAACATTTTAATTCTATACTGATGCTTTTTGTTATAATTTTAGCGATACCTATTATTATTATTATTTCTGATTTTTCAAAATAATGTACATTTTTACAAAAAAAAAAGATCATTACATTAAAAGGAAATGTGCATCTACATGACACGCTGGCCATTATTACAAAAATGTATTACAGAAGCAAATACGAGCACAATTAAATAAAACTAAAAATTCAGAAATACTGTGATTAAATAATAATACAATAATTTATTATAACAAACATGAATACAATAACCTAAAATACCAACAACATAAAAAAAGTAAAAGTGAAAGTGGAAAAAAAAACATGCGCATTTGCACGTGTCTTAAAGGTGCAATGTGGGAGGATCTATTGACAGAAATGCAATATAATATACATAACTATGTTTTCAGTGGTGTATAATGAACCGTTATGTTTTTATTACCTTAGAATGAGTCATTTCTATCTCATACACCGGGTCCCCTTACATGTCAAGTCGCCATTTTGCGCTGTCATGTTTCTACAGTAGCCCTAAATGGACAAACCGCTCTACAGAGTGCGTTTGATTGACTAGCTACTCTCTGCTGTCTCCGACGACATGTTTGTCTTGTGTTGGCCACCGTAGCTTTTCTGTATTGCAATTCGCAACCTCGCCGCTAAAATTTACACACTGCACCTTTAAACAGGCTACTTTCTACATATTCATCTATTTTGGCTTACTGATGTTTTTAAAAGGAATCGATAATTATTGATCGACGTGCCCATCCCTACCTAGTGCCCTCGCCAGCACGCTAAAGCCTTTTCCTGATCTGAATCTGCTTGCAAACTGGTGAAATGTGTAATCTGATGTTGTTTCCTCCTGCAGAAGAACTGTACGTGTCTGATAAACAGGGCAGTGATGAGGATGGAGACGGATCCGAGCAGAAGCCCTTTAAAACGCCACTCAAGGTACCTGCATCGCTTCGTGATGTTATCCGTGATGATCATTTTCTGTGTTTCGTTTAATACTTTATCATTCATATTTCCTAAATGTTCTCAGGCACTGTTGTTTGCTGGAAAAGAGCCGTTCCCAGTGATCTATGTGGATTCACAGAAGGAAGGAGAGGTGTGTAAACCTGCAGATAACACTAACTTACCGTAACAAGAAGTTACATAGAAGTTTCATAGGAATGTCATTTTACCTGTAGTGTATGGCCTGAGTAGTTTAACATTATGTGTTTGTGTTGTTAGCGTTGGGCCGTCATCTCTAAGACTCAAATGAAGAACACAAAGAAGCTCTTCAATCGAGAGCAGATGAAGAGTGAGGGCAAAGACAAGAAGGAGGTACCTGGAGCGTTCTGTAATTCACCTGCCCTCTGTAAACCCATAATCCCTGTTGTGTTTATCATCTCTGCCTGTCTGCTGTCATGATTGACAGGCTGAAGATGCTGAACGCAGAGAGAAGAATCTGGAAGAAGCTAAAAAGATCATCATCAAGAACGACCCCAGCCTTCCTGAACCCAAAACCGTGAGTTTCAGAGTATTTTCTGAATTACGTACAGAATATAAGAAACAAAAAAATCTCAAACCCATCCAAATGATTACCACAAACAATTTTTAAGTATTTTTAAGTAAACAAATGTATGGAATGTAATATTCATCATATAATAGCTCTGAGTTACAAGATGAGGATGGGTAGGCAGGCAGTAATGGATATAATTAATAAACAAGTGCAAGTTTACATTTCGACTTTTTTTCTCAGAATTCTGAGTTTACGTTTCACTTTTTTATACTTTTTTTCTCGGAATTCTCAGTTTACATCTCATAATATTGACTTTTTCTCTTGGAATTCTGAGTTCACATTTAGCCAATTTTGACTTTTTTCCTTGGAATTCTGAGTTTACAATTTGCAAATTTTGACTTTTCCTTGGAATTCTGAGTTTACATTTAGCCATTCTGATTATAAGTTGCTATCTAAAAAAAAAACAAAAAAAAAACAGTACTTCAAATTTTGGCACTTCAAATGAATTCGATCCAATTTCAGATTCTTAAGGAGCAGCAGTCATTGTGTTTGTAAGATGTAAATAAACATGCGCGAGGTATTTTTCAATCTGGTTGAGAAAGTAGTTTGATTAAAAGGTTTACACAGCTAATATTTGCCTTTCAAATGGATTCATGAATTTCTAGGTTGTGTGTTAAAAAGTGTTTGTCTGCTTTATCATTTTTGTCTGGTTTATTTTCTGCCACACTCAGGTGAAGATTGATAAACTGGAGCCGCTCAGAGAGCAGAGGGTGAAGGTGTTCGGTTGGGTCCATCGGTTACGCAGACAAGGTGAGCAGATCATGTGTGTTTGTTCATCTAGAATCGACTGTCTTTCTTCAGTCTTATTGAACAGCTCCAATCTGAATCTGCTTGGAGAACACAAAAGTGATGTCCGGCCTAGGAAAATATCCCCTCCAGACGTCACTTTTGGCCACTGCTGCGTTTATAAAGCTCATACATTTATTTTAAAATGTTTTTACTAATGTTTTCTCAGGAAAGAACCTTTTGTTTATTGTTCTGCGCGACGGAACTGGTTTTCTGCAGTGTGTTCTCACGGACAATCTGGTACTGTGTGTTTGTTGATATTTTACATAATTATAAATGGGTAAATTAGTCCCATCTACCCTATTACAGTGCAAATAGTGTAAATATAGTGTAATATATAGTAAAGTGTAATTTATTCCTGTGATCAAAGCTGAATTTTCAGCATCATTACTCCAGTCTTCAGTGTCACATGATCCTTCAGAAATCATTCTGATATGATGATCTGCTGCTCAAGAAACATTTATGATTATTATCAATGTTGAAAATAGTTAATATTTTTATTTTTCAGGATTCTTTGAATATTTTTGTAACATTATAAATGTCTTTACTGTCACTTTTGATCAATTTAATGTGTCCTTGCTGAATAATCATATTTTCTTAAAATAAAAAAATTCAGATTTTTGAACGGTAGTGTATTATAAATATATTTTTCAGACCTGTAATAATATTTAACGCACATCTCCACATCTTGAATTTGTATTTGCTCTGAAATGGGTTGTTTTTATTCAGTTGTCCAAAGCAGCCATGTTTGATATTGAATGTAAGAAGTGAAATGCAGCAAAAGTGTAGTTCAGTCTCTGAGATGATGGATGTGTGTGTTATGTGCAGTGTCAGTGTTATAATGGACTGATGTTGTCTACGGAGAGCACCGTCGCTCTGTATGGAACCGTCAAACCTGTTCCTGAAGGCAAACAGGTAAGATGATTTTAATATAATATGACTAATATTATTTAACTATGTTTAAAGGGAAAAAAAAATAAAAGTTTACTCGCCCTTAAAGAGTCATGAAACCCTAAACTAAATTTTCAGAGTTATGTGTTGAACATCATAGTAGTCAATGTTACCATTGTTTTTTTAATTGTAGGAGATAAGTTAATTTTTTTCAACTTCCGGTTTTTAATTCGTCTTTGCATCAACGTCATAGGATGTGAGGTTATCTTGTACTATAGTACATCGAGGACTCATCGCTGTCTCATAATTATTCATGAGACTGCTTGTCCTTATCGAATGAGAAGACGTCTTGCTTAATTATTCTGAATTGAAGCTGTTACAAAACTGTGGTGAGAACTGACTGGTGCTGAAACAGGGCGTTTCATGGCTCGAAGTCTTTTCCATGCCTGTTTGTTTTCTGAAACACAAAATGGTTTTGTTTTGTTTTGCCAGGCTCCGGGCGGCCATGAGCTGCACTGTGATTTCTGGGAGCTGATCGGTCTGGCTCCGGCGGGCGGCGCTGATAACCTGCTGAACGAGGAGTCTGATGTGGACGTGCAGCTGAACAACAGGCACATGATGATCCGCGGGGAGAATGTCTCCAAGATCCTGAAAGTCCGATCTGCGGTCACACAGTGTTTCCGGGATCATTTCTTCAGCCGGGGTTACTGCGAGGTCATTCCTGAAGCCATGCACAAGCACACATTATTAAGCACATGGTCCTTAAAAAGAAGTCTTAAGGCTCCAAAATACTTCTTTTCCGCTCTTCGCTTAGGGGTAGAAAAAAAAAAAGTTTGAAATATACATGACCAGTGATATTCTGTTAGCGAAAATCCTGACGTCGTCTACGCTGCTGAGAGGCGTTTAGATTAATATGTAAATATGTACTGCACGCTTTCCTCTCAATAACAAAATAAACACAACAAAAATGAAACTTGTCGCCTTTCGGTGAAATTTGCCGTTCTGACATTGAAATAGGCCATTCAAGTGAGTCAAGTTTTATGTGATGATGCTTTTCTGTCTTTAAAAAAAATTGTGTTTGATCTGTGAATTTTAAAGAATTTTAAGTTTAGGTTTTTTTAGAATTGTTTTACTTCATCGGAATGGTATGAAACTTGCTATGTGAACACACACAAAAAATCATGGACTTGATTTTGAAAAGTTTAAATGGCCAAAAAAATAGTCACACTTGTACTGTTCACTGTCAAAAATGAGCATATTTCATGGGAAGCGATTCTCATCTAGTGGAAATGTTTGGTACTGCGCCCAAAAAATCTTACTGAAAGCTCATTTTTTGACTTATCTACCTCAAACTTTTTTAGATTTAGGCTTTGATTTTCTCAGTTTAGAATAAAACATGTTTTGGAAAATATGAATTTCATATAAAGTTTTAAAATAGTATTTTTATGCATTTTTTCATAATTATAAACTTAAATTTATAAAACTTTAAATTTTTTTTTTTTTTTCACCTCAGCAATAATCTGCCAAGTGTCTTCTTTAAAAAAGAGACCAAACTTCAGTCTGTGCTCCAAAACATTCAAGATTTATCATTTATATTGGAAATTAAATTTTCAGGTCAATGCTTAAAAAGTGATTAACAGGTAATAAATGGATCATAACTATTTCGTAAATATAATTTAGTACCATAAAATCCCTTAAAAATACATAGTATTGAATAAAAAACATTATCGAACTAAAATATAGTACATTCATTTCTTTGAAATAAAAATTAAAAAGAGTTTTGGTCATTTGAGCGCCACACGAGCAGCACCAGAGGTAACCGTGAAGGTTTGTTTTCTTGTCGTCCTTAGATAACTCCGCCCACTCTGGTGCAGACGCAGGTTGAGGGCGGCTCCACCCTCTTCAGCCTCAACTACTTCGGTGAGAATGCGTACCTGACGCAGTCCTCTCAGCTCTACCTGGAGACCTGCATCCCTGCGCTGGGCGACACCTTCTGCATCGCTCAGTCGTACCGCGCCGAGCAGTCCCGCACCCGCAGACACCTGTCCGAGTGAGTCTGGAGACATTCGACATTCAGCCATTTACATAAAACATCGAAACCAACGTGTGTGTGTGTGTGTGTGTTCTCAGGTACACCCACATTGAGGCTGAGTGTCCCTTCATGAGTTATGAAGACCTTCTGAACAGGTTGGAGGATCTGGTGTGTGACGTAGTCGACAGGGTCCTGAAGTCTCCTGCTGCGCAGCTGCTCTACGACCTCAACCCTGTACGAGCCCTGACCTTTATGTGTTTCTGATTATCAGTTAACTATTATACAGAGGTTCTCGCAGTCATGGAAAACCTGGAAAAATCCTGTAAAAGCCTGTGAAATTCACAAAATTGACTGCATTTTAAACATTGTGAATGTTCTTTTGAATAATCTATACATTACATCTATTTTTTTATTTTCCTCTTGCAGGACTTCAAGCCCCCTAAACGTCCGTTCAAGAGGATGAACTACACCGAGGCCATCGAGTGGCTGAAAGAGCACAACATCAAGAAGGATGATGGGACGTTTTATGAGTTTGGAGAGGTCTGTTTTGTCGTGTCTCATACGTTCTTGCCAAGAGTGATGAACTATGGAAAAAAAAAAAAAAAAGGCAGAAACGCTGGAGTTATAATGTTTGACCATTTGTGTGTAATTTCTACAGGATATCCCAGAAGCCCCTGAGCGCCTGATGACTGACTCCATTAACGAGACCATCCTGTTGTGTCGTTTCCCGGCTGAGATCAAATCCTTCTACATGCAGCGCTGCCCTGAGGACCGTCGCCTCACTGAATCGGTCAGGATCAGACACGCGTCATAATCAGCCACAAAACAAAAACATCCAGTAACAAATTATTTTTTTTCCTGACTACATCAAAGCCATCGCATTCACAGCCAATCAAAACGTATTTGGTGTTTTAACGTGGTTATGTGAACCAATGGGATTTTACTGTGGGCGGAGTTACCAGCCAGGCTCAAAATGAGGCGGAGCTGATACTGAGATTCAGATATGCTAATGAGCGTTTGGTTTCTGACCAATCACAACAAATGGGCCGTCTGACCAATCAGAGCAGAGCAGCTCTTAGAGAGGCCGAATCCTTGATCGAACCGTTTCAGACACTGAGAAAAGAGCTGATGCTGCAGTGGATATTATGAGATGATGAAAGTGTTTTTTGAACTTGGATGCATGTAAAATCTATTGTAGGAGATTGAAAACAAAATTAGAAACCTTTAAAATAGCATAATTGGGGTACTTTAATATGCAAAAAGGCAAAATCACTGTAACAGTCTCATAAAAAGTAAATGATTTAGTCAGGAACATTATTGTACTCACACACAAATGAGTCTGCAGGAGAGCAGTGTTTATAATGGCTGGTGTGTTTGTGTTTGTCAGGTGGATGTTCTGATGCCCAACGTCGGGGAGATTGTGGGAGGCTCTATGCGTATCTGGGACGCTGAGGAGCTCCTGGAAGGGTATAAGAGAGAGGGAATCGACCCCACACCCTACTACTGGTACACTGACCAGGTAACAGCCTTCTGGCAGTATTTCATATAGACCAGTGGTTCACAACCAGGGGATCAGGCCCTCTAGAGGCCCTCAACAGACTTCCAAGCAAGCCCTGAGATGAATTATTTAAAATAAGACAAAACAAGCATTAAAATAGGCTAAATAACTAAAAATATTTTTTATTTGGTTATTGTTATAACAAATATACATCTTTCTAGTTATGACAAGAGTGAGGGCGGGACTTCAAATATTGTTGTTTAATGCTTTTATTAATCAAGGATGCATTAAATTGATCAAAAGTGGCATTTATAATGTTACAAAAGATTCTATTTCAAATAAATGCTGTTCTTTAGAACTTTCTATTCATCAAAGAATCCTGAAAAATAAAATGTTTCAGTTTTCACAAAAATATGAACTGTTTTCAACATTGATAATAATCATAAATGTTTCTTGAGCAGCAGATCATCATATTAGAATGATTTCTGAAGGATCATGTGACACTGAAGACTGGAGTAATGATGCTGAAAATTCAGCTTTGATCACAGGAATAAATGACAGTTTACTATATATTCATATAGAAAACAGATATTTTAAATTGTAATATTTTTCTTTACTGTATTTTGATCAAATAAATTCAGCCTTGGTGAGCAGAAGAGACTCTTTTAAAAAACATTTTAAAAAAATCCTACCAACCCCAAACTTTTGAATGATAGTTTACATCTTGATATTTTTGTATTTTGCCTGAAATCAATGTTGACAAGTAGTTTAACAGTGTTTAATGTAAAACCGAAATCTAGTTAATAATCATAATTATGTATTAATCAAGCCTTGTTTGCAGGAAGAATATCATTTCAATTTACATTTACATGCACCAGTATACCAATACATAATTATAAACAGCAATATTTACCTACATACGAGATATTTTAATATATGAAAAATGCCACCAAAGTCATCATGAATACTGAATATTTTGTCCAGCCCTTTGTTACACCTCACTGATTTAAATATTGACACATTCAGCATCTAAGCGTGTAACTCTTTGTGTGTTGCAGAGGAAGTTCGGCACGTGTCCTCACGGTGGATATGGTCTGGGACTGGAGCGGTTCCTCACCTGGCTGCTGAACCGGCACCACATCCGTGACGTCTGCCTGTATCCGCGCTTCATTCAGCGCTGCCGACCCTAATCGCATGCACAAAATCTCCGCCCGCACCGCAAGAGACCAACTAGGAAAATCACATCACTCACTCTCAACGCTGGAGACCATAATATATACATGTCATGTTTAAAGATCTAACCAGAAGACAGTTTGATAGATGATTCAGTGTTGCATTATATTACTGTCTGTAATGCTCATGTTAATAAATCAGTGAGATGATGCACTTGTGTTTGATTCCATTAGAGGGCACCAGAGAGAAGCTCAACTGCACTGCTGTGGGCTTTTTACCTGATATGACCTTGTTGAAAGTCTTGATGTTTTTGTGCTCTACTAGAACAGGTTTTCCTGCTTGAATGTTGATTATTTTCCTCATATTCTCCATTGTTGCAGCTCCTCTCTTCCCAGTCTGTCAGTAACTATGGAGTCAAAATCATGCCATATAGTTTTGCAAAAGAATATAGTTTTGCAAAAGAAAGTATTGAGAGAGGAAAAAAACAATAAGTTTTGCAAACAAAAATAAAGAATTGCAAAAATCAATGAGAGCTTTAAAAGAAGCTTATGATCCTATTTTATCTCTGCAACATATATTTTCTATGGTCACTGATTTTCAACGCTCCTTTTATTCTGTGTTTCAGTCAAGTGTGAGCTCGCGATACCGTTTTCCCTTTGCGCTTCACCTTTCTGTGCGTTTTCTGTGATGTGGGGGTGGAGTCAAGAAACTGGGGCGTGTCCAGGCCTCCCTCCAAGTGACGTCATCTGCTCGAGACGCAGATCAGCACAGACGAAGGCAACATCGCTGAGAAGCATGCGTGTGGATCGTTTCGTTGTACTCACACTTTTAATAACATTAAAATGTTTCTGGTTTCGTTTTGTTAATTAAATGTTTATTACTAGTGTTTGCTTAAAACCTGTTAACCCGCAAACTCTGTTTAAATTAGTTCAAAGTTACTGCAGGTTTTGTTGTAAATGTAAACAGAATGTAATTAACTTGACAGAATATCAGTAAAAAAGATGCAAGCTTAAATTTTTTAAGCTTACAAGGAAACGGTCCACCCGCATGCTGATCACCTGTGCTGATCCGCGTCACGTGGAGAGAGGCGTGGCCAGGTCCGCTGAACACGCCCCAGTTTCTTGACTCCACCCCAATTTAAAACAGTGCCATGAAGTGAAGCGCAAAGGGAAAACGGTATCACAAGCTCACACTTATGTTTCCGATTCTTTATTTTTGTTTTTTCAATACTTTATTCTTTTGCAAAACTATATGGCATGATTTTGACTCCACAAGTAAAGCTCAGTTCCTGTCTCTATGAAGCCCCTCCTTCTGAAAAGCACAATGTGCTCTGATTGGTCTGCTGAAGCAGTGTGTTGTGATTGGTGTTTGGGAAATGTCCCGCCCCTTACCATAACTGCCAGTTACAAAACACTACTAACTAACTTTTTAATTGTTAATTACAAACCGAATAACAAAAAAAAAAAAACTTGTGATGATTTGTTGGTTTAGTAAAGTATTGAGAAATGGCTTGAACCAGTTACAACAGGAAATACCTGCTAAAAACAGTTGTAATATCTTTGCTTTTCACTTCCTTGTAATTGAAAAAGCAGCCAAAACATAGATCAGGACAAACAAGTGATGTGAGAGGAAAGATGACATTTTGGGAAAATTAATTCAGAAAATTAATTTTTGTTTAACATGGAAAAGATCTTTCTTCAGCCCTATCCTTTTATAATTAAAAAAAATATATATTAGTAAAATTAATAATTGACATGATAGACATTAAATATGGAGGCCATAACCTTCATAAATAAATATATAAATGTAAATGTAATAAATAAAATAAATGAAGGAATAAAAAAAAAGTAATACAAAAATAAATTTCATAATTAATATATATGGCGTTTCACGCTAAAAACAAAAACATGCTGGACTCTGAGATCATGATGTAGTTTTGATATCACACAGATGTCTAAACATGGCTTGTATGGACTGGTAAAGTTTGTTTTTGTGCTGTTTGATTCGTGCAAATGAAGCTAAAAGCTAATTTTACACAAACACGTCACTCCTGCTCTGGCGTGCTGACGCACGGGAGGGTGTGTACGCGGGGGCGGGGCGAGCTTACGTCATCACGCCGTGATAACAGTGACACCGATCAGCAGCTCTATATCGGAATTTCAGCGCTTTAGAGAGACAGAAGAGACAAGTTAGCGCTCCAAATCTGCAGTTTAAGCATTTCTCTGTTTTCTGCCGTTGGAATAGGAGGAGACTTTACATCAGAGCGGTAAATAATGGCGGTTTTGGGAGGCGCGTGCCGGCTCATGCAGCGTAAGTGTGTTTATGAATCTAAATACGCACATGACATTCATTCATTGAGATGATTATATAATTATGTATGTAATTAATCATGCAGAATGAACAGTATGAGGGCTGAAATGAGCTGTGTTTATGTCAGCTCTGTTCATGAAGGTTAAAGTGTCTCCGTGACTTTCCCCTGTTTTCTACCTGCAGTTTTTCACCTCTTCACTGAATATTCGCACAGATAAAGCCTGTATTTTCACATCTGTATTAAAGAGTGTAACGTGAAATGAGTGCACGAGGTTTACACGCGCGAATCGTCAACAAAAAGCAGGAATTAAAGTTTCCGTGGCGTTAAACATTATGTTACACAACACGCGCTTTCCCAACTTGCGTAACTGCGCCAATAGCGACTACAAGCGGCCGCGCGGCGCTACTGCAGCGCTTTAAAACTGGGCGCATGTAAATATTATGCTGATGTATTTATTTATTACATCATACATGCCACTGGTATTATGTTCAGTCCTAAAGAATACTGGCCATATTATATGATAGTACTAATCGTGATATGCGATTAAAATAACATAATAAATGTAATAATCAAATAATGTTATAATGAATATAACAAATAATATAATGATTTAACTAGCATTGAAAATATTATCAAAATGCAAAATATTTATTTTTTAAATTTTTTCCCCCATAATTTTGCAAAACCATGTTTAATGTGCATTTGTTGAAATAAATAAACAAATAAAATAATGCAAAAAATAATGCAAAAAATTCACTGTCTGTTGTCATATATTTGTTTATTTATTTTCATATTATTTATTTATGCAGTTTTGAGCCTCCATAATTAAAAATATGACATTTCACACTAAATAAAGACTTAATGCTGCGTCTATTTTAAATGAATAAAACTGCATCTTTAATTCTGCACTGGCATCAAATAAAATACAGACTCATAATCAATCATTATATAGTTTTTATATCATACAGATTTTTAACAAGGCTTGGGAGGATTTGTTAAGTGTGCACAATGCAAAAATTAATTCATTTACTTTATGCAAAATATTTTTTTTTATTTTCTCCCCATAAATTTGGTCTGCATTTGTTGGGAAAAATTCAGGCCTAAATAAAATTAAAAAAAAATCTATGTATTTGTTTATGAAGTCATATATTCCTTTATATTATGTATGTATTTATTTATGCAGTTTTGAGCCTTCATAATTTAAAAAAGTATGACATTTCACACTAAAAAAGACTATTAATGCTGCGTCTATTTTAAATGAACTATAACAATTTTTAATTCTGCACTGATCATCAAATGAAATACAGGCTCATAATCATTATGTAGTTTTGATATCATTCAGATTTTTAACAAGGCTTGTGTGGATTGTTAAAGTTTGTTTTGTGCACATTGTGCAAAACTTAATTCATTTACTTTATGCAAAATATATTTTAAATTTTTCCCTTTAGAATTTTGATCTGCAAAATCATGTTTAATGTGCATTTGCTCTTGTCCTGCATCTGTTTCCTGCACCGTTTGTGACTGACAGGATGTTTCCTCATGTTGTGTGTTTGTCAGTGGTCAGACGCAGTCCCTCGGTGAGTCTGTGCACGAGCGCGTTCCTCAGACGACAGTCGACGGCCGCAGCAGCTGCGTTTGCCAGTTCACCCACTCCAGAGACTCAAGAGAACAGGTACAATTAAACACTCACTTCCTCAACGTCTGCTGGGAAATCACATGATCACACATGCTCAAAAACAAAACTTACACAAACAACATGTGGTTAAACCATCTATTACTGATGCTTTGGAGCAGTAGAGCCAAAGTCATTTCACTCGGTGGCCATCTTTGAAACTCATTCTGTCTTAAGGGGAGAACTTTTTCTGTAGCAATTGAAAACTTCACCTCCTCCTTTGCTGCATGTACATGCGATGTGCCTCAGGGCTCCGTGGTTCTCCTTCCATTAGTCAAAACCATTCATTTCATCTGCAGAAAACCCAAAACAGGGATTCTGATGTTGAACATGGGCGGCCCGGAGAAACTCGAAGACGTGCATGATTTTCTCTTGCGGCTCTTCATGGACACAGACCTCATGCAACTTCCCGTGCAAAAGTAAGAATCAAGAAATTGTTGAAGAGAAAAGTCGCATCTTTTAGACCTTCTCAAATACGTCCGTTTTGTGTCTGTTGCAGTAAACTCGGCCCTTTCATTGCCAAAAGACGCACACCAAAGATCCAAGAGCAGTACAGCAAGATCGGAGGAGGGTCTCCCATCAAAGCCTGGACCACCATGCAGGGGGAAGGAATGGTCAAACTCCTGGACGAAATGTGTCCAGAGACGGGTGAGAGTGCAGGGTTGACCTTTAAATGCGTATGTTATACACTCTGAGTTTGCATAGCGATTCCGTAGAAGAATCACTTTGGTTCCTTTCAGTGAACAATTCTTAAAAGAACCATTTTTTCTTAGTTCTAAGAACATTCTGATAACTGGATAATTAATAACCTTTTGTGCCATTTAAAGGTTCTAAGGATGTTAAATGTTCTTCAAGAACACCAATAAAGAACCTTTATTTTTAAGAGTTTAATAGAAATATTTAGAAATTATATTTTACACAGTATTCATATTCAACAATATGAAATGTCTTTATAAATGAAAACATAAGCTTCCGTCTGAGCCATATAAAATATTGAAAATATCAAAGCAAGGTTCGAGGTTCAAATGCTAATGCTCATACTGCGTTGAGACAGTCTGATGGTGTCTTTTTGTAACGGATCATAAAATAATCAGAGCCAGACAGACAAACTGTCATCTTTGTTAGGCAGTCAGTGTTGAGTGCTGATAAAGACGAGAGAGAGTGTGTGTGAGAATGATAGATGAACCTCAGAGGAGTGTCTCACACACACACACACACACCTCTGATAAACTCATGAATGACTTCAGTTTGTCGTGAACAGATAAGATTTAGTTGTGATCCACAGTAACCTGCTCATGAAATATATACAACAATCTGCTGTAATGTCATCCCAAAACATCATGTGTTCAAGTAAACTAATAAATTACTCTCAATGTACAGTAAAATAGCTGTATAAAATAAATCAGTCTGGTCATATCAACAATAAAAATAAGAAATAACTATAAAATAATCATTTAGAAAAATTAAGTAATTCATATTAAATAAAAACAAACCAAGAGAGTAGCAATCAACAAATGTAATAAAATTAATAAATTAAAATAAAAAATAAAAAATGCTTGAATTTCACTCCAAAACATCATGTGTTCAAATAAACAAATAAATGAATGAACAAATAATATGAACTCTCAATTCATAGTAAAATATTGGAATAGTATAATAATAATAATAATAATAAATAGTAAATATTAATTGTGTAAAACAGGATTGTTATCTTTAACTAAAACTATTAAAACATTTCTATTAATTGAAATAAAGCTGAAATAAAATAATATAAGAATATTAGTTGAAAAATGTAAACTAAACGAAAAGTTGAAGTTGAAGCACTGAAATTATTAACTGGAAATAAATAAAAACTAAATTAACTAAAACTAAAACAAATGAAACCTAAATAGCAATATTTGAAATAAATAAATAAAATGACAAAAGCACAAATTAAAAGGTAAACTAAAATAAATATGAAAACTAAACATATAAATTAAAAATATTAATAAAACTAGTAACACTGGAGCAAAAAAATAAAGTAATATATAATGGAATAAAAACTGCAGTATAAACTAAGCAACTAGCAATCAAGTTTAACATAAAGCAACAAAGTACAAAAAACTACAAACTGAAGATCAAATGTGCCATTGATAATTAATGTGTGTGATAAAATGTGACAGATAATTAATGTTAATCATCTGTCTCTGTGTGTTTGTGTAGCTCCTCATAAGTTTTATATCGGTTTCCGGTACGTTCATCCTCTGACTGAGGAAGCCATCGAGCAGATGGAGAAGGATGGAGTCGAGAGAGCCGTGGCCTTTACGCAGTACCCACAATACAGCTGCTCCACCACAGGTGACACTCGCATACAGCAGTGTTTATCTTGATGAGTTTAAGCCTTTAAAATAGTTAGGGCTAGATTAATAAACACGGCAAATAAGCAATCCCATAAAGGAAAGGAAAGTTCAGCGGCTGATCTACTGACAATGTGTAAATTAAAGGCGCAGTAAGCGATTTCTGAGAAACGCTGTTGAAAGTGGATTAGACTGAGCAGCACAACACACTTGTAGCCAATCAGCACTAGGGGGTGTGTCCACTCATGATGGGGGAGGAGAGAGAGAGAGCGAGCCAATCAGCAGTAGGGGGCGTGTCCACTCATGATCGATGAGGAGAGTGAGCCAATCAGCAGTAGGGAGCATGTCCACTCATGATGGGGGAGGAGAGAGAGAGAGCGAGCCAGCCAATCAGCAGTAGGGGGCGTGTCCACTCATGATCAATGAGGAGAGTGAGCCAATCAGCAGTAGGGGGCGTGTCTACTCATGATTGGGGAGGAGATAGAGCGAGCCAATCAGCAGTAGAGGGTGTGTCCACTTATGATCGATGAGGAGAGTGAGCCACTCAGCAGTAGGGGGCGTGTCCACTCATGATGGGGAGGAGAGCGAGCCAATCAGCAGTAGGGGTGTGTCCACTCATGATGGATGAGGAGAGTGAGCCAATCAGCAGTAGGGGCGTGTTAACTCATGATGGGGAGAAGAGAGAGAGTGAGCCAGTCAGCAGTAGGGGGCGTGTCCACTCATGATGGGGGAGGAGAGAGAGTGAGCCAATCAGCAGTAGGGGCATGTCCACTCATCATGGGATAGGAGAGACAGCGAGCCAATTAGCAGTAGGGGGTGTGTCCACTCATGATTGGGAAGGAGAGAGAGCGATCCAATCAGCAATAGGGGCGTGTCCACTCATGATGGGAGAGGAGAGAGAGATCAAGCCAGTAGGGGGCGTGTCCACCAGCAATTTGGTTTGCAAAACTCTATATAAGTGTCACTGTTTCTGAACTCCCTGAAACGCCTCCATTGTAGTCTTGAGTTTTTCTCCGGGAACGAACATGTCACAATATTCCTCATTTAAATAATTAATGCGCAGAATAAAGGGGCGGGGCCTGGTTGAGTTAATTAGTAGTGTGTTGAAACTGGCAGTTATGGTAAGGGGCGGGACATTTCCCAAACACCAATCACAACACACTGCTCCAGCCGACCAATCAGAGCACATTGTGCTTTTCAGAAGGAGGGGCTTCATAGAGACAGGAACTAAACAGAGCGTTACTGACAGACTGGGAAGAGAGGAGCTGAACAATGGAGAATATGAGGAAAATAATGAACAGTCAATCTAGTAGAGCCTGAAAACAACATCAAGACTTTAAACAAGGACATAATGGTCTTTTTAAATACTCTCCTCCTGTAAATTTTGTGTCTTAAGACTGAAAGCTGATAGTAAATTTGACCCTTAGGTTTGTAATTGCTACACTTTCATAAAATCATCTTTCTGATGCATCTGAAGTGTAATCTGTGAATGTGTGTGACCAGGCAGCAGTCTGAACGCTATATACAGATACTACAGTAACCGCGCTGACAGGCCAAAGATGCGCTGGAGTGTGATTGACAGGTGGCCGACACACCCTCTACTGGTTGAGGTAACATATGCACACACTGTAAAAAATCTTGAAGATTTTTCCTGTTGAAGATGTCATCGTTATGTCAGGTCTTTAGCTGCAATTAAAGGTGATGTTTGTGGTTTCTTTCAGTGTTTTGCTGAACACGTTCGTAATGAGCTGGAGAAGTTTCCTCCGGAGAAGAGAGATGACGTGGTGATTCTGTTCTCGGCTCACTCGCTGCCGCTCTCTGTGAGTCACACTGAATGTCTGATGCGTTCCTTTGTTGTTTAGAATAAAAACTAATAAACTCTGTGTGTGTGTGTGTGTGTGTGTGTGTGTTTAGGTGGTGAACAGGGGCGATCCGTACCCACAGGAGGTTGGCGCTACAGTTCAGAGGGTGATGGACCGATTGGGCCACTGTAACCCCTACAGACTCGTCTGGCAGTCAAAGGTCACGATCACTTCATGTCAATAGCTATGTTTCCATCCAAAGTTGTGAATTTAATATCGCAAAAAAACAATAAAGCAGCGTTTCCATCCTATGTGTTCAAGAGAACAAAATCGTCACTTCTGGAGAAGTTAGATTTTATGCGCATCTTTGCATTTCCATCCAGCATTTATATCTCAAAATGTGCATAAAAATGGAAGGAAATCGAGATCGTTGCAGCTGATTGAACTGACTTCTGCATTGCATTTCAGAAACAGAAAAAAAAATTCAAAATGCAAAGATTTTAACTCTATCATGACCTGTTGAGACACACATCCAGATTTATTAAACCTCATGTAATGATTGTTTTTCAGGGGTGTAAAGAGCAATATTTTTAATATTACTTTGGGCAATCTCTACTTTACTCTAGTACTCTACTTGTACTTTTACTTGGGTACGTTTCTGAACTCCCTACAATTTTATTTTTCGACTTAAAAACGTCTCGTTACATTTTTTGCAGATTATTTTCGGTAACACTTTATTTTAGTGCTGTAGTTACACGTTACTACATGTACTTACTATAGTAATAACAGTAAATTATGCATAATTACAAGTATCTAATCCTAAACCAAACCCTAACATTAACTCTATAGTATGCACATAGTATGTAGTTAATTAATATTACAGTTAATATTACGTCACTGTAAAATAAAGTGTAACCTCATTCTCTTTATCATTTTTTGTTTTCCCTCTTTAACCCAAACCTCTGAATGTCTGTCTGACAAAATATTTTTTTGCAGTTTCATTCACTTTGCATTAAGATGATTCACAGTCATAAAAAATGCATTTTTTAAATACTTAGTCTCACTTTTTTATATTCACTGAAGTATGTTTTTGATACTTAAGTGAAAATAACAAGTATGTTTCAGATAAAGTCAGTAAATTGAGTAAATTTTCACTCGGTATCTGTAGCACTGGTGTTTTTTCTTGTAATGATTTCGATACTGTAGTTTTAGACCAGCTGATAAACAGAGGCATCTAGTGGTCATTTGCTGTAATTACACTAACATAGACTTAATGAATCTTAGAATAGAACTGAATATTGAAGCCCATTTCTGCAACATTAGGAATAAAATCATGCTTTGGTAAATTTTAATTATGACATAAGTTGAAACTGAAATTGACATAACTCATTGTCTTTTTAAATCATAATTTTGACATACTATGTTATAATTTCAATTTAGTATGTCTTTTTTGTGGCATAATTATTATTTATAAAAGCATAATTTTTTTCTTATGTGGTGGAAATGGGCTTCCATAGCTGAGCTCTGCGTGTGAAGGTGATGTGAATTGTGTCCCTGCTGGGCTCCTGTAGGTGGGGCCGATGGCGTGGCTGGGGCCGCAGACTGATGAGGTCATCAAGGGCCTGTGTCATCGCGGGAAGAAGAATCTCCTGCTGGTGCCCATCGCTTTCACCAGCGACCACATCGAAACTCTGCATGAACTCGACATCGAGTACTCACAGATCCTCGGAGAAGAGGTGTGTGTGTCTGTGTGTGTGTGAGTTTCAGTGAAGTTTTTGACAGTTTCATTGAAGCTCCTTATAATTTAAAGTAGTCAACAGCCAAGCTACATGTTAATGTACACCACCAGTCAAAAGTTTGGACACGGTAAGATTTTTAATGTTTTTAGAAGAAGTTTCGTCTGCTCACCAAGGCTGCATTTATTTAATTAAAAATACAGTAAAAACAGTAATATTGTGAAATATTATTACAATTTAAAATAACTGTTTTCTGTTTGAATATATTTTATAAAGTAATTTATTCCTGTGATCAAAGCTGAATTTTCAGCATCATTACTCCAGTCTTCAGTGTCACATGATCCTTCAGAAATCATTCTAATATGCTGACCGGTAGTGTATATAAATTTATAAAAAGTATCATATATATTTTTCATATCGCATTATATATTTTGAATAATATTTATACTTGCATCATAATAATATTACCATTAATAATAACATTTATATAATAATATTTATAATATATTATGTTTATCATCATTGTTATATAAATTTTAGAGTAATACTATATATACTGTATATATAATGTGTTATATATGTTAATGCATGTATGTATAAATATATGTATAAAAACATCATATATATTTTTCATATTGTATTAGACATTTAAAGTAATATTTTATACTTGCACAATATTTTTTTCATAATAATAATAGGTATAATATGTATACCATTGTTATATAATTTAGAGTAATACTATGTATATTATTAATAGTAATTATACTTAATATTAATAATGTTTTATTTATAATAATTATATTTATATATGTATAATATATTACTATTATAATATATTGCTAGTATTACTTAATACTATTATATAATATACTATTTATATAATACTAATATATTATTATTAGTAGTAATACAACAATAAAATGTTTTAATATATTTGTATCATTCTAATGTAAATATTTTTCATATTGTATAATAAGAATGAACAGATACATTTGCTCTAAATACAACTAGAAAACCTAGAATACACAACTTAAACACCTCATTTATATGACTGTAGTATTTATACTTATGATGACCAGCAATATTTAAAGGGATAGTTCACCCAAAAATGAAAATTATTTCATGATTTACTCACCTTCAGGCCATCCTAGGTGTATACGACTATCTTCTGTCAGACAAACACAATCTGAGTTATATTAAAAATATTCAGGCTCTTCCAAGCTTTATAATGGGAGTGAATGGGGGTGAGATTTTAAAGCCCAAAAAGTGCATCCATCAATCATAAAAATAATCCATACGACTCCAGGGGGTTAATAAAGGCCTTCTGAAGTGAAGCCATGGGTTTTTGTAGGAAAAATATCCATATTTACAACTATATAAACTATAATAACCAGCTTATAATAACCACTAGAAAACAAAACATGCTTTGTCACGGTACACTGGTATCTTTTACAGTAGCTTGTGACTTCAAAATCTCCTCAATCACGAGAACAGCTGATCTACCGTCACTCTCCACAAACTCTAGTACTGAACTACTGAAGGTTAGTTGATTCCAGTCACTGTTGTGCCGTGTGAGCGTCTGTTATTAACCGTGAGCTGAGCTGATCTTTGACCCTTCACCTCTGCACTCGTATCTGAGACTCATCGACCACCGCTGCAGTTCTGAAGGTCCGAGGGTGAAGATGAGCGTGTTTCCCAGACTCATGCGGTGCAGTCGGTGCGTTTGCCCTCCGGCTATAGCATTAGTGTGTGATCGATCTGTCGCCCTCATCCGTCCGTCTGCAGCAGGAGACTGATCCCATCCGATCGGGAGATTCCCTCCTCTCTGATCTTCTGGATCTGTGCCGCTTCACGCCGACTCTCCGTGCAGATGTGGGATTTACTGTGTGACTATCAGGACTTGATTTATTTTACAGTGTCCTTGTTACACAAGTTACATGCACTTACTGTAGTTATAAAAGTAAATTATGCACAACGACATGGAACCCCTAAACCAAACCCTAACTTGTATAGTAAGTACACTTACTAAGTAAATTAAATTAAATAAACTACCGTTCAAAAGTTTTGGGGTCAGTTGAAAGAAATGAATACTTTTATTCATCAAGGACACATTAAATTGATCAAAAGTGACAGTAAAGACATTTATAATATTACAAAAGTTTTTTAATTTCAAATAAATGCTGTTCTTTTGAACTTTTTATTCATCAAAGAATCCTGAAAAATCAAATGTATGATGGTTTCCACAAAAATACGAACTGTTTTCAACATTGATAATAATCATAAATGTTTCTTAAGCATCAAATCATCATATTAGAATGATTTCTGAAGGATCATGTGACACTGAAGACTGGAGTAATGATGCTGAAAATTCAGCTTTGATCACAGGAATAAATTACACTTTACTATATATTCACATAGAAAACCGTTATTTTAAATTGTAATAATATTTCACTATTTTTACTGCATTTTTGATCAAAATAAATACATCCCTGGTGAGCAGAAGAGACTTTCAAAACATTAAAAACCCCAAACTTTTGAAAAGTGCTGTATAATTACACTGTAATAAGGATACCTTAAAATAATATGCAACTTTGGGCTGTGATATTATTGGTTAATATGGCATAAAATGTAAAATATGGGTTTGTGTGCACATTTTGAGCAATAATGTCACCAGGGTTATTATGGTTAACTAAAACAAAAACTATAAGAAATCATTTTCATTACTTGAAATAAAATAAACATTAACTGAAAACAAATCAAATAACCTTAAACTTATTATTTTTATTAAAAATTAAAACTGTATAGACATTTTTATTTATTAAACTTTAAAATTAAAATGAAGACAAAAAATAATAATAAAATTCAAAGCATTAACAACCGATTATAGTATATCAATGATACAAAAGTAACAGAAAGATCATTTGACACGACCTTGATTATGTCATCAGAAAAGAAAAGTCATTATTGATGGCATGAATGTTGACTGAGTCATGTGTGTTTTCAGTGTGGAGTGGAGAACATCAGACGAGCAGAATCTCTGAATGGAAATCCACTGTTCTTCAGGGTAAGAGCGTCTCTACAGCAGCAAGCATGTGATCATTTCATATAAAATCAATATTTACACTGTTTAGTTTTGAATGTCATTAAGAGATTATGAGACAAAGTACTTTAAAAAGTCTGTCTCTCTCTCAGGCGTTGGCTGATCTGGTTCAGTCCCATCTGAAGTCCAACGAGCCGTGTTCCCGCCAGCTCACCCTCCGCTGTCCGCTGTGCGTCAACCCCACCTGCGGTCAGACCAAGGCCTTCTTCGCCAGCCAGAAACCCTGACCTTTGACCTCTCGGCAGCCATGTCATTATTCCCCTCTCACCGATCGGAAGGACCGGACCGAGGTTAGCTTGAACCCGTGCGGGTCGGAGAGGAGGTTGTCGGGGAAGCCGGACCGTGACAATTGAAGATAAATGCACTAATCCCGGCATTCATTCCAGCTGAAACCTCTTCACCTTTTTGTTTTTTTTACTTGGTCTTTCTGTCCAGTTTTTATTTTCCTAGCATGTGATCACGTCTTCCCTTAAACAACTAAATGCAGTCCGAAAAAAATGCAAAAACAGCCAGCGTGGAACAAATTAACCAATTTTTCAGTGTAAACACAAAACAAAACATGGTGCTAAAACTGTGTGTGTGCATCAGATCGGCTTCAAAGGAATAGTTGACGTTCATTCATCTGCTTTCAAACCTGTATGATTTAATTTCTTCTGTGGAGATATTGAGCTCCAGAAACACCATTAAAGCATCATATGACTGAATGTAGTTGAATATAGTCATGTGAATGACATCAAGTTTTTGAAATTAAACATT
Source organism: Hypophthalmichthys nobilis (assembly GCA_037950665.1). Classification (NCBI taxonomy): domain Eukaryota; kingdom Metazoa; phylum Chordata; class Actinopteri; order Cypriniformes; family Xenocyprididae; genus Hypophthalmichthys; species Hypophthalmichthys nobilis. The sequence continues at coordinate 1,399,565 of CM075490.1, forward strand.
TTTTAAAAAGTGTGCATATGTTTTTTGTTGAGTATCATATTTGATACTTTTATGGCTCATATAGTCTGATATAATGAGAATAAACAGCTCAGTTTTATTCAGAGCAAAAATATGTAATTTGGTGCAGATGCTGATATTAAATCCACATCACAGTTTGGGGCTGAATATCCGCAGACCAGTCGGGGTGCCCATGCTGACCCCTGTCCACCGTACAATTAATGTACACTAAAAGGCCTAAAAAAGCAGGCAGCAGGTTATTAAATATGATACAGTAGGTTTTATAGGGTTAAACGTCCCCACAGAAGAATGAAAGTCACACGGGTTTGAAAGGTGATGACAGAAGTTCATTCCTTTGATAAACTCCCGCTGCGCAGCGCCTCCCATCTGAAACCGCAGTGGAAGCGTCTCTGACCTTCGACCCCTGCGGTTCCCCTCT
>CM075490.1:1402500-1505000 GCA_037950665.1 Hypophthalmichthys nobilis
CTGGATTCAGCTGCAGAAATGCACAAAACACGTCTCGCTGCTGTTTGATGTCTGATCGCTTCATTTCACCCAAAAAAAAATCAGAAGTAAAAAAAGAAAATTACATTTTACATAGTGTGAACTTTATTAGGTTTAGGTTCATTAAAATATTTCCCCCGAATTCGTTTTACTGCGAAAACACCTGATTTATTATTCAGATTGTCAGGACGCATCACATTAGTATTTAAAATGTGTTTGATTATCATGAAAGCAGTGTCACAATGCAAAATATGCTTCATTTCTTCATTTTGGGGTGAAATGTAACCCAGACATGTTCTTTGTGAAATTCTGAAATTGCTTGTTTTCATCTGCCTTACGAATCGTTCTGGTCTAATTTTACACTGAAAACACAGAATCTGTAGAATCTTTATTATTTAATAACGGAGTGAAATCAGGAAAACACTTCATCATCTGCTCTATTCAGAGAGAAAACACAGATATAAATGCTTCCAAACAACACTTACCCACAAGCCTCTGTCTCAGCGTCGGAGTTCATTTGAACAGGTTTTCTCTGCACAGTTCATGTAGTTATTGTGTAATAATTGTATCATCATATTCAAGAGTCGGCGGTCTTTCTGATTTATGTGATCTGTAGTTTTATTAAACGTAGTTACACTGAAGGCAGAGATGAATGAATCGTGTACATATCAGAGATGTGAATCTGTTTATTGGAAATAAATTTATTTGTTGCAAATTCATCAGTTTAAAGTGTCTTTTGTTTTGGAAACCAGGGTTATTCTTAAACTTAAGCTAAAACCATAAAAAAAATTAAAGTTAACTGAAATAATTTTTTTTTATTTTTTTTATTTCAGCTAGTTGCCAACATAATGCTTACTTGATGTATTAAAATATCTAAAACTAAATCTGAAATAATAATAATAATAATAAAAAAATGTAGACAAAAATCAACAAAATTACTAAAACTTTAACTAAAATGAAAATGGAAAATACACAACTAATTAAAAATATTTTTGAAGCCATAATAGTGTGTCAGTGATGTTAAAATAACACTGAACTCTATTTACTCTTAAAGTTGCTCTAATGCTGCATTAACATTGTGTCAGAATTAGCATAATTACAAGAACTGGAGGTTTTTATAATGTCAAATACATTCATGTGCAAAATCATTATTGTTGACAGCAGAATACTTAATATTGCTTATTAATTCACCTCTGCAAAATACTGAAAAGAAAGTGCATCATGCAATATTATTTGTGCTTTTTAATGGTCAACCACATACTCAGATACAAATGTATAGTATAATGCAATGTAAGTCGCTTTGGATAAAAGCGTCTGCCAAATGCATAAATGTAAATGTAAATGTAAGTGGGAGAAATTTGTTTTCCAATCTGTAATCATGAGTTTGCAAATGAAAATGAATGTTTTTAACTAGTCAGAAACTCATAATCATGGTAATTCTGATTGAAGAATGCAACAGAAAAAGGTTGTTTTGCTGTTTTTTATTCATCCTCCTGAGCATTTGAAAGTGTGAATCTACTGAAATGCAAGATATTTCCACTATATAACCACTATTTTTCAAATGGAGAAAATGTATTACTATTAATAAATTAACGTTTAAGAACATTTTGCGCACTAATAAATGAACTTTTAAGGACATTGAAGGACATTTTTTAGGCAGAAAACTTTGTTACTTGATACTTTCAGCGAAACTCTGTTTCACTATGTAAACTTCAAGGTGAATCTTCTCTGTCTGTTCTCTGTGCTCGTGTTTGGATGGATTTATGTGGTGAATGTGCCCTTTTCCGGCTCTGTTTTAAGCATGAAGCTCGTCGATGTCAGCTGTCAGCGTGTTCTTTGACTGCCGTCTGTCTCTCCACAACATGTGAGTACGAACAATCTCTTAATGTCACACCTTATCTCTCGGCTCTTATCCTCCTCACAAGTAATGAAAAGCCAAATGTCACCCGATAAGATGGGAACACAAACGCCTGTTACCCCAGCAGCCATGACGGAAAGAAGCAATAGATTGAGAGAAAGATGTTTGACAGAAATCACACCATCATAAGCCACTTCTAGAGGAAAGCTGAGAGTTTCAAGTGCTTGGTGATTCAATACAAATAAAAAGTATTAAACTTTTAGTTTAAGTTTATGTTTTAGTCTTTGCTTCTGTTTAATGAAATGCTTAAAATTTTTTGTTTATAATGACATGACAAACATTCAGTGTGCGTTCAGAAGTTTGAGTTCAATACAATGTTTTTGAAAGATTTGCTCATTTATGTGATCAAAAATACAGTAAAAATAGTGAAATATTATTACAATTTATAATAACTGTTTTCTATGTGAATATATAGTCAAATGTAATTTATATCCTGTGATCAAAGCTGAATTTTCAGCATCATTACTCCAGTCTTCAGTGTCACATGATCCTTCAGAAATCATTCTATGTTGATTTCCAGCCACAGCCTTAGATGAAATCAAGTGCAAATAAAAGATATTAAATCTCTCAAGATCTCAGCAGAGGAGGATTAAAAAACTTACCAGCTTCACTTATTACTAACCAGTTTGACTTTATTTCTGGGTAACACTTTATTTTGATGGTCCCCTTTATATTGATCTTGGAGGTCTGTTCCTAACCATACCTCTGGGGCCAGATGCCTAAACTTAGTCACTATATTAAGACTGTGTCTTAAGAACTAGTTTGACCAACTTGCAGTTAACCAAGGGGTAATCAATGTTATTTTTCCAATTCAAAGTACACCAGTCTACCTTTTTATGTAACAGACTTTAAAAAATTAGGACCACTCTTCAAGAAAAACATTAGTGTCTTAACTTTTGAGACTAGTCTAAGTGGTTTATGCAACCGGCCCCTGGTCTTGATTGGTCTTTGTCTTGGTTTTGGTCTTGGAGGTCTGGTATTGACTACACCTCTGGTCTTGATTGGTCTTGTTCTTGGTTTTGGAGGTCTGGTCTTGATTGGTCTTTGTCTTGGTTTTGGTCTTAGAGGTCTGGTTTTGGTCTTAGAGGTCTGGTCTTGACCACATCTCTGGTGATGATTGGTCTTGTTCTTGGTTTTGGAGGTCTGTTCTTGGCTACACCTCTGGTCTTGAATTGTCTTGGTTTTGGTCTTGGAGATCTGGTCTTGACCACATCTCTGGTCTTGATTGGTCTTGTTCTTGGTTTTGGAGGTCTGTTCTTGGCTACACCTCTGGTCTTGAATTGTCTTGGTTTTGGTCTTGGAGATCTGGTCTTGACCACATCTCTGGTGATGATTAATCTTGGTTTTGGTCTTGGAGATCTGGTCTTGACTTCACCTCTGGCCTTGAATGGTCTTGCTTTTGTCTTGGTCTTGGAGGTCTGTTCTTGGCTACACCTCTGGTCTTCAATTGTCTTGGTTTTGGTCTTGGAGATCTGCTCTTGACCACATCTCTGGTCTTGATTGGTCTTGGTTTTGGTCTTGGAGGTCTGGTCTTGACCACATCTCTGGTGATGATTAATCTTGATTTTGGTCTTGGAGATCTGGTCTTGACTTCACCTCTGGCCTTGAATGGTCTTGGTTTTGTCTTGGTCTTGGAGGTCTGTTCTTGGCTACACCTCTGGTCTTAAATGGTCTTGGTTTTGGTCTTGGATGTTTGATCTCGACCACACCTCTTGTCTTGATTGGCTTGGTTTTGGTCTTGGTCTTAGAGGTTTGGTCTTAACTACACCTCTGGTTTTGCTGTGTGGCTCTTGAATTGTCTTGGTTTTGGTCTGAGTCTTGGTCTTGGCCTTGAGGTGAGTTCACTCCTTGTCATATAACCATAATAAAAAAGCGTTCACGTCCTCGTAGAACTCGTAATTACAACTTGTAAACTCTGAATTTTCTGAGCGCTCTGACTTGTACCACGTGACCGTTTGAGTTTGAGTTTATTTCACTCAAGTATTACTGAAAGTTCATTATACTTCATAGAAGAAAGTTACGTTAACTCAATAACTACACTAAGCTGAACTTAATCAGGATGAGTGCAGCAGAGTTCTAGTTCCCAGCATGCTTTGCATTAGGAGAATAAATGTTGAAGTGTTATTTTGTGTGTTTTTGCACAAAAATAATATATAGAGAGATGTGTTAGTGTTTAATCTTGTTATGTTGGGATTTATACTCAGTTAAAATTTTATTCTGAAATTTCAGTATGCTATATTCCAGGTTAATTAGTGTTACCAAATATATTTTAACTTCTGGAAACTACAAACAGACACTTGCTGTAACAAGGGGGAAATTGGGATTATTCTTTAGTAAAGACAAATGGCACAGTTTTTAAGATGAATGAATCAAGGTCATTTATTGAAGAACAAAGAGCACAACACTACCATCTGATGATAGTGACCAAAAAACAAGGAACTCAAACCAAAATAAACCTCTGAGAATGACGCGGTCAGAAACACTAATGCCTTGAGCAATGGTCAAATGTAATGCAGTAAAAGACAGAAAAATCTGTGCACAAACACACAAACAGAATGTGCTGGAAGAAAAACCGATGTTTCACTTTGCTGAGCAACAACTTTCAACACTGCCAGAAAAAATCATGTGATGCAGAAACAGTCGACAATGACAACACTGAGTTTGTAGTTTAAGTAGCATTGTTTCTTTTTTCAATTTTTTTTCTTTTTTTTATTCAAACACAGATATTAATATTGCACAGATGAGAGGCTCAAATACTATTTGGTAAATCCCACCTGATTGTATGAAAGTTTATACACTCAGTTGGAAGCGTTCGGACAATCCATCGCCTGCTCAGATCCAGACGTGAGAACGACTCAAACACATGCAAATCAGAGGCAGAAGCTTCTTCTCAGGTGTTTTAATGAATTGTTCTTGATTTCCTGACATCTATTCGACATGTTCTATGAGATGTGTGCTGGTGTTTGCAATGTGAAAGTATAGCTTTGAATATGTACACATTAATGGTTTCAAATATTCTGACCATATAATTTCTTCTTGAAGTTTGAAAAATTATTTTTTCATTTGTTGAATGAAAATGAGAAAAATGTATGTAAATTGTTTTCGAAACCCAATTAAGTATGTACCTGTGTTTGTTGTGTGTGTGTAAGGAAATTAACTGAAAACTCAAATACTTTCTAAAACTGTTGTGTAAACAACACTTGGGTTCCAGAGGTAAAAACTCCATTTTCTCCATAGGGAAACTGATTTTTAACGGAAATTTATACATCGTTAAAGACAGCCCTACTGTGAGCTACGAGGTTGTTAATCGATAGTGTTTGCTTCTGTTGAAGCTGTCAACCTGCTATTATTTTTTAAAAATAATCGTGTTTAACAGTGGAATTTGTGATGGAAAACTACATTACCCCTAATGCTGTGCAGAAAATTCCACCAATCAGGAAAACGCACCAAGATCTTGGTAGCTCCGCCCACTCCAAAGCACTGCGAACACTCTCAAAATCACACTTAAAATATTTGAATATATATGCATATTTTGCAATCACCTTAAAATATATTGTTTAAATATATATATAATCAACAAATGTGTAGTTTTATATTTCTCCATTGTTTTAAATTCGATTATGCTGTTCGCAATGCTTCATGGGATTGTAGTTCTTTCCCTCAGTCTTTCAAGTACAGTTTTGCTTCAAATCAAAGTTTGTAATGTTGTGATTCACCTCATAGCTGGTTGGCTTGGTTTATGATTTATGACAAGAAGACGTTTTAAAAATCCCTATGGGAGAAATGAATGGAAAAAATACTTCCGGAACCAATGCAGCTAAAAAGAGGGCGGTTAATTCATCAATGTTCATTTGAGTGGAAATCTTTGGACAAGTTGTGAAACAATGCAAAATTTACATTTACATCATGAGACAGGTTTTATTGTTGTGATTGACCAAACAAATGGTTTCGGAATAAAATCACTTGTTCTCTTTATTTATGGGTCAGACATTTCGTGGAAGAACATGTACTTTGAATGTTTCAAAGATGTTGATCATGAATGCAAAACTAAAATTTGATCAATTTTCTCTTGTGATTGAACAACAAAAATCCATTTTTTTTACATGAATATAATGATTTAACAAACCAACAAATGAACAAAATGTCAAATGATGAAACTGAAAAAGAAAGGAATCCGTTTCCAATCCATTTTCAAAACAGATCTTTGGAATACAGTCCATAATATCCCTCAGTCGGTTCAAGCGTTACATGCAATCTTTGGAATTTCCTTCATTTGAAAACACAAGACGTCAAACTCACTTTAACTCCTGCAACGTCTGTGTGGACTTTCGTTCTCAAAAGAGTGAAGTGTTTTACTTTATTAGTAGATTGTCTGGTACATTTCATCCTGTATTTGAGGATGTTTAGCTGTTGTATTTTTGGACAGGATTGGTAGACACTTCTAGAGCAGAATGATTCAGTACAGACCGATAACTGTCTAAACAAGTTCTTATCTGACAATTTGCGAGTCAAAATTTAGTCCAAACACATATGAGATACAGCTGATGGGTTTCTGTTTCTGAGATAATGGAAGATTAACAGTCACGCTACACTTGATCAGAAAGATTCGTTCAAATGGAAAGTGATCAGTTTGTTTATCTGGTTCACTTATTTTCACGGTGCGATCAAAAAACGAACTGATCAAGTGCACGATGTTTCTATACACATCTGAGATGAACTCTTCAAGAATTAGATCAGGCCAGCATGCAAAAAATGAGGCTCAATTAAAAAAAAAAATGAAAATGAGACGGATCCAGAACTTAAAAGCTATTTAGCGACAATGCATTACAGGCTAGCTAGAACCATAAAGATACTCATGCATAAATCAAGGCTACGGCATTGAATGATGGCTGTAATGCTACATTTCCACACAGAACGAGAAAAGAATTGAAAGAGAAATGGACGTTGTAAATGAACTGTACAACAGAAGCGTATGAAAACTGTAAACTTGAGGCTCATTCTAGCAACCAACCTTTCCAAATCCAAAAATAATATCCTTGTTGAGAATATGAGCCACCCTTCACAAAAAAAAAAATAAAAAAAGAAAATTTCGTGAAACTTGCACCACAAAGAAATTGTGAAAGTTGTCACATTAACAAGAGAGAAAAAGACAAGCATTGTGTTTTTGGTAAGCGAACCTCAGCTATTACAAAAATCACAACTTAAGATGTATAAAGCTTTTTTTTCTTGGTTTGTCTTAAGTCACAGTTACTAAAAAATAAGAGTAAGTGAATAATTTAATACATACGCTATAATAACAATACCCTAACACTATCTTCTATGAGGTATATCCGAGAAAAATTTGGTAAGAAAAGCACGGTCTGCGCCCTCGACATGCTCCGGGTTTTTTTCTTTTTTCTTTTTAAAGCTTTGCAACCATTCAAAGGAGAGGAAAGAGGAGAGAGAACAGAAGTATAGAAAGCCTTTGGTATAGTTAGTCTTTGTTCTTTGCAGGACTGCATTGCAAAGCACCATAACACCCGCGTTTGCCGGGTTCTTCCTGTCGCTGAGGTACTAACAGAAGAAGAAACAGAGAGGTCGAAACTTCGCTTTGGTTCAAGCAAGGCACTCATCCAACAATATCTCATACTTTACAACAAAAGCACACTAAATGTTTAAATATGACTTCGGAGAGAATCTGTTTTGGTTTAATCAATGCACACTGCAAAAAAAATGATTGGTAACACTTTCTTTTCGGCCTCTTACCAATGAAATAAAGTGTAACCAAATTATGTTCTTCTTCAGTACAAAAATCTAAACATTCTTAAATCAAAATAACCTACATTTACTGCAGAAGCAAAATGACAAATATCTGCCAATGGAGTCAGAAATATAAACTTAATTTAAAGGGAAAACTAGATTATTTTTCTGACGCATTCTTATGCAAAAGTTTTGCATTCACCCGAGAAACTTTGCATTCGTTTTCCCAAAAGATTTGCGAGCGAACGCAAAGTTGCTCGGGGAGAAACTTTCTTGCGAGAAAATGCAAAAGCATTGAAATATAATTTTTCCTCCCATCTCATTTTTTTTCTCTCCATCACCATCACGATTAATTTAAAAAAACAAGTAATTTTGCTTCTCAAGTGAAAGAATCTTGATTTAAGATTGTTTAGATATTCATAGGAAAACAAGACCAAACTGAAGAAGGATCAGATTTCTTTCACATCATAAATACAGAATCACTGCTAAGAATATTGACCTAATGACCGGCCGATCAATAGGTGACGCTCGTGTCCCTGTTAACAGATTCTATTTTTTCACAAGTAGCCTAAATGTGTTACTTTTCCAACAGGACGGAATGATGTACGACCTGCAGCAGAACGGATCAATACGATCCCATCTGTGTCTTTAGCTGCCGACGACATCCGTGTTTTCCTAAAAGTCGTCCCTATCAGTCCATTCAGTCTGGTACGAGATGATTCGATTTGGTCTTTGGTTTTGGAGTTTGTCACAGAAACACCAACATTGTTTTTAACAGAATGGATTTAGATCTTTGAGAAAGTTTATTTTAACTGGCTTAAACAGTCAGATGTGGGATATTTTTACTTAATAACATTTACCAAACTGGTTTCATCAAAATGATTTTTTTCCTCAGTGTTTTTGTCTTGATTTCCAGTAAAAATATTTAAGATATTTTAAGTCTTGTTTCCTGAAATTTGAAGCGAGTTTAATGGAGTCAGAAAAATAATCTTGTTCTCCCTTTGCATTAAGTTTATTTTTCTGACGCCATTAGCAGATATTTGAAGTAATTTGCTTAAAGTAAATGTATCTTGATTTATCAATTCGATATCTGTATTAGAAAACAAGACAAAAATCATTTTTGCTGTGCAGTTGTGCAAGTTTCTAAGTATGAAGTGGCGTTTTATTGCACTTTTCCAAATAGGTACACAGTAAAAAAAAAAAAAAATTATTATTGTTGTAGGCTACGTTTTACAAGAAAATACTATTTCGGTCTTTCGACTTCAAAAATTCATGTTTAATTCAATGTGTTGCCATAATTATTTGCAAAAGTGGCATTTTATTGCAGTTTTCCAAGTTGTAAAAGATTATTGTACTATGTTTTACAAGAAAATACTAGCTATTTCAGTCTTTCGACTTCATGTTTAATTTAATGTGTTGCCATAATTATTATAATTGCTAAGAGTTTCTGAGGGAAATTTTTTTTGAAATTGTACTTTTCAGTGTTTTTCGAAAATAAATGAAATGCAGCATATGATTGAAAATACTGCACTGAGAAAATTTTTTGAATATCTGAACATTGCAACGCTATCTCACGACCAATTCGTATGTATTTTAGAGGTGGCTAATTCTTACGAATTCGTACGACTTGTATGCATTCATACAATTTGTCTAATCCCCAGTGACGGGTAGGTTTAGGGGCGGGGTTAGCGGTAGGTAATTCGTACGAATTCATACGAACTTGGCAACTCGTAAAAAACGTACGATTTTGCAAAAAACGAACAAATTTGTACAGAGTGAGGATGCACGAATTCGTACGAATTAGCCACCTCGTAAAACACTTACGAATTTACATCAATTTCAATATTATGTTCTATTATATGGATTGCTTTTGATTAGAAAACATGATGTTAATGTTTCTGTGCCAAACAGATCAGTATTTGGTTTTTGCATCGAGGTCTTTTACATTCTGATCGGTAACGGACGATCAGAACCGCACAGCGCTAAAAACTACAGCTCGACGTCGAGTCCCATCCGCTCCATTGCACTTATTTTTCCGAGGAGAAGGAGGAACTCGTGTCTGAAAGAGGAAGAAGAGAAGAAAGAGTGGAACGAGAGAGAGTGGCGTTATCAAAATATCCCAAGCATGGCGTCAAGCGCAGACCGTCCTTGAGAAAAAGAAATCTTTGGTATCTTTGGTTTCATCAACACGATTAAAATTACAAATGGAAAATTCAGTGAGGTAGCCTCTGTGGTTCTCACTATAGAGATAGAAAGACTTTTATACACACACACAAGTCAGTCTTGGAAGCAGCTTTTTCTAGTTTTTAAGGGATTTTTCCTCTATGTCCTTCTACGAGTGAAGCAATGAATAAACGGCCTCTCAGCGTCCGTGGGTTTTATCTTTGGTGAGTCCTGCGTTGATCTCCGTTAACGTGTGGCCCCGTATACGATCTCGAAAACATCAGGCTTGAAATTCGGCGCTTGTCCTTTGACAGAACGCTAACATCGAGATTGTTTTCATTCGAAAGAAAATCAACAAAAGGACCTAAACGATTTACATAAAATCTTGACATACATACAAACATACAAACATGTGAATTGCAACTAAAACCTGATCGCTAACACCAGAATTATTCTTTCTAAGAAAAATTAAATACACCCTTCATCTTGCTTTTTAAAGTAAAGCTAACTAATAAATTAACAGAGAAGCATTGCATCTTTGATGCACTAATAGTCATCCAAACAATTACGTCTAATTAAATAACATTAAATAATTAAGATTAAAAGAAAAAATAATAACAACAACCTTCTAGCACATTTAGTCATAAATAAATAAGTCTGATGGTGTCCAACATGCAAAAGAAGTAAATGTAAACTTTGGCAAGCTAATCAGGATAAAGGGGGAGGGGTTTTGGCAACTTAAATTAAGTTCAATCATAGCAAATATAAATTACATAAATAAATCACATATTGCAAAACCTGGGTAAGACATTGTACAGAGGCATTGGCAAAATTTAAGTACTAAAACAAGCAAAGAAAAGCTCTTTGGCCCATGTTCCTAAAGACCTGACTGTCGCGAAGAGCAGATGAAGTTCCAACCAAGTGGCGTTGGAGAATCTTTGGACTAGAAGCTTTTAAAGAGAGAAACCTAAAGGATAAAGCTATTCGACCTACAGTCTGCAGTTTCCTCTCTACAGAATTAAGTGAGCGTTTTTGGCAGATTATTGGCTTTTCAGTTGGAATATAATGGATTCTGTACCAGCTGCATTGGTGCCTTGCAATAACGCCAACGGCTCTCTCAAACATGGGAAACGTGGGATTCGGCGCCTGGAAACAACGTGCATATGTGTTCAACGATGGCTGGAAGATTTGCAACTCTTTGGTATACTGATCTGTTGGGATGTGAAAACAAAACTACTTGGGATTGCATGTGCTTAAAGGTGTTTATCTTTGGTATGCCCATCAGGCTGAGTTACACCTTTAGTTTTAGCTGTGAGACGGATGCGACTACGGGGGAAAACAACCAAAGCCCAGCCGAATCCTAGACGTCCCATGTTTGGAGAGAGGCAACGCCGCACCGATGCATTGTGGGAATGGGATTGCGGCGGGAGTAACTCTGAATCTTTGGTATTGTAGCTGATGAGGTTCTTGTTGTTCTTTCCATTTGGGTTGAAAAAACTGCATAGGCACACATTAAAGACAATCTTCAACTTCGTTTGAGAGACGCATCATTCTGCCTGCGGGAGCCGCCGATGCCGTGGGAAGAGCTCCGTCGCATTAAAACCCTTCCAATCCCATTCTGCTTCCTGTTTTCCAATGTCTCCACCGATCCGAACACAACAAAGACGCCGGCTCGGCGTTCCTCGCTTTGTTGCAGGTTTTGTTTTTTTTGGTTGTTTTTTTCCTTTGTTGTCCTTTGTTTGCAGAACAGTTAGGTGCAGAAAAAGTTTCTTTGGTGTCGATTTGTCAATAAATAGAAAAAGTCTTTAGTGTCCGTTTTGAGCGATCCGAAGAGGCCCTCAAGCGTAACCCAGGAGAGAACTGCTTACCGGCTCTCGGTTCAATAATAAATGAGCACGAGTGATGGAATTTGAGATGAGTATATGAAAGAGCTCAGTAAAGTGAAGAGGCTTTGAGAGAGAAAGAGAGAAGAGAAACAGACAGAACCTTTGGAAAGCTAAACTGGTAGGCGTTGGTGTGGAGATTGTCCTTTTAAACTCTTGTAAAGGCCCTGATCACCAATGCCAGTTTGGTTTCTTAGCATAATACGGTTACAGTCGTGATAACATGAAGCTGATGTGTGTGTGTGTGTGTTTGTCATTTCATTAAGTGTGTTTGAGAGACAGAAGCTCATTCTTCGGCTGTATCATCCTGAGTTATTTTTAAACCAAAGAAGAACAATCGGTGTGGTCCAGCCCCTGTTCTATTGCAAATTTAATGTGCTTCAGGATTGTGCTCACAAACCCGGCCGGCCAATAACGGTGTGAGAGATCTGTGTGTCCTTCATGTTTGTTGTGCTTTGTGCTTCTGACAGGTGTTTTTCTAGGTGAAACCAGGTTCAGTGTGTTAGAAAAACCCAATACCAACTTAAACCTGTGCTGTTAAGGGTGAATCTCACAAAAAAAATCGATCTTTTATCATTATAATATTATATTCTTCAAATTACATTTATTTTTCTGACCACATTGGCAGATATTTTGTCTTGTTTTATCTTGATTTAAGAATTTTTAGATATTTGTACTGGAAAATAAGACAAAAATTTTGCATTTAATTACATGTGACCTCGACGCGTGTTTATGAGATTCACCCTTATAGTTTAAAACATCTCCACACACACACACACACACACACACACACTTCAGGAAATGAAAATCAAAGCTAATTTAGAGTGAATGCAGATGGGAAATGATGCAAACCCTTTGTTTTCTCTTCAGTTCAAAGCCAAATGGAAAGTTAAATCCAATGCTTTAATTTTTCATTCCTGATGAATGATTCTTGCTTTGGACCGGAGAAGAGAAAGCAAGCAGTGTTTTTTCCTGACGTTTCGCTCTTTGGATTTGTGTTTCTCTGACTGTAAGCAGTGAGCCGGTAAGCAGTCTCTCTCTCTTCATTGCCCCTCAGAACGATTTTCTCCTCTTAAAAAGTTTGCACCCTCCCCGGTGCAGGGACCCTCATCCATCGTCCCGCATTCCCACCCCCCTCCCTCCTCCCTCCCTCCCTCCGGGATCACGCTTTGGTACAAGTGCTGGAGGTGGACGACGTGTTGCCCGGACTTCCCTCGTCCAGCCATTTGTCCAGGCTGCGTCTCCGGGCGTTCATGAAGAAGTTGCTTACAGTGTTCAGTTCCAGTCCCAGCTGCTGCGAGATGGTCAGCTGCATTTCTTTGGATGGACGCTTGTTCTCTTTAAAGATGGCCAGAAGTGTTCTTCGCTGCAGGTCCGTGAAAACCAGCCGCGATTTCTTTGGTGTATTGCTCCTGTCTTTGCTCGGGTCCTGCTCTTTTCTTTTGCACGCTTCGGGGGTTTCGTTTGTTAGAAAGGAGACACAAGAGAAAGAGAATAAACACGTTAGAATCGATCACACTTATATGACATTTTATATTTATGCATTTGGAAAACACTTGCATCCTGTTACTTTGAAATGAGGATCAGCCCAGAAGTTTATTGCACCACCTACAATTAGATTACAAATACATAAAAAAGAATATAGCTGCAAGCAGCAATTAAGGGGCCAAGCATGATGAGCTAAAAATCAAGGCAGCGTGCATCAGACCAACTGCAACAATGAGTAAAGACATTTTAAGCAAAATGGTTGATAAATACAATCACTTGTAATGTGACATAATTGCTTATTACTTTTGACCAATAGGTGGCGCTGACACCAAATTGATCTGGTGTGGTCAGTTTTGGGTGACAATTACACACATAAAGTTTGGTGTTACTATATAAAATCTTTCCAGAGATACAGCCAGATGCAGTTTGGCATTGTGCCAACAAATTAATTAATTCGGTATATGAAAATTTTGTATATTTACACAAAATCCATAACTTTTTTCCAGCATGGTCTGAAGATGATCTGACTCGAATTTGGTGAAAATCGGAAAAACAGTCTAGACCCATTGGCATGACCCAAGGAAGACCAGTTTCATTACAATAGGTAAAATTAATCAAAAGCTATTAGCATTTTTGTTTAAATTTCACTTTAATTTTTGACCACAAGGTGGCACTGTCTCAAAACTTTTTGAGTATCTTCAGGGCATGGTGCCAATGACACATACCGAGTTTTGTAACGATACACTAATGCATTCGTAAAACAGCTTTTTGCAACAAAATTCAAAATGGCCGACATCCAAAATGGCTGGTACGGGAAAATTGGCAATCAGCATGTTGCACCGAATCTAAAGAGACCAGTCTTGTGGTTTTCAGAAGTACTAAACAAAAAAAATCAATTTTTCAAATCACGTGACCACTAGGTGGCACTGTGCCAAAACTGTGCAGGCAAATCCAACACTAAAAATAGTTATAGAAACAATTTTCACTCAGAAATTGCTAGTAAATTTCACAAATAATTACAAAGAAACAGCAAGTAACACGTTAAATTAAACATGAAATTTTGAAGTAGAAAAACTGAAATGTAGTTGAAATGGCAACATTTCAAAAAATCTTTCCTTAAGTTTATTTAGGTTTACATTTTTCATGTAAAATGTATATTTTATTTAATTTCATCTTTATTTAAATTAACAAAATATAGTTTAATATAATTTAATATACAGTTTTAATAGTTTTACTTAACAATAACAGCACTGCAATTAAAACAAACCTTCTCAGTGTTTTAATACATTCTTATTCCGAATCCGAAACGTAACATCTAAACTGCTCTCTGATCAGTAGCGTCTCACAGGAAAGCTTTAGATTATTTGAGGTGAGGTGAGATTCCCTCCTGGTAATTGCTTCTGCGACCACCAAGATTCCCAGAGTGATTCACTGGTGCTCATGTGCAGTTTCTGAGTTTATTTTTAGGGTCTTTTATCATGATTGAGTCCAGAGACCAAAAACACATGATCACCTGATAATTACCAGATAAACTAGAGTGAGAACGAGAGTGATCTACACAGACAACATCAACGAATCACAACAAATACCAAATAAATATACATAGAGAGAGGCTAGGGATTACATACTACCACTAGCACTATTTCTGCAGTGTGCTTGAAATATGTGCACTAATATACTGCAACACACAATGTAATGCACTTCAACTTGCATTTCTAATGTGATTAATTTACTAGGGATCAGACTAAAGTCCAGACACTTAACTGAATTAAAATGCAAAACAAATTATCTTAAATATAATTGATTTCTGAGATGAAAACTCATGGAATTAAATATGCAATGAGGCAATTAGACAACAATTTGCATACTACACTGCGAAAGATGTGTTTTTGCTTAGTAGTTTTGTATTGTTTTCCATTAAAAATAATATTATAAACCCTTTTTATTAGCGACACCCTGTGGCCGTTAAGTGAACTTCAGCAGCAACTTACCGCTCGTGCTTACTCACGTGCACACGCTGCTGAGAGTGACGTTTAGATGAATATGTAAATATGCGCTTCGCGCTTTCATCTTAACAACAAAATAAACACACAAAAAATGGCAGTGGTGAGAAACAGCAGTTAAGAAAGCATCTGATCATAGCGATGTGGATATGTTTGCACCAGCTCTGCGATTCAGTGGGCATCATGTCGACAGATGAGGTAATTAAAATTACACCGTTATGATAGTTTGATTATAAAGTATATTTGAGAATATAGATCTGGCTATGTGAGACTATAGTTTGAATTAATCCCATTTCTTTCCGTGACACATTGACATTACAGTACAAGAATGGCTATTTCGTCATTGTCCTGAACATAAGCGTTCAAGGCTCTCGGGAGCGCGCGTAACTGTCACATCCTTTCAAATTTTCCCGGCAAAACGTCCCGAGTCCTTCACATAAAGATCAATCCGTAGACAACCTAGGAATTCGGGGAAGATCTCGTTTTTTAGTTTCGTTACAATAAAAAGTGATTAATATAAATAATTTGTACATATAGCCCATTTAAAACAGATATATATATATATATTTGTGAATGGCGTCAGAAAAATAAACTTAATTCAAAGGGAAAATAAGATAATTTTCTGACCCACTTGGCATATATATATATTTTTTTTTTTGTTTGTTGTTTTAAGCATAAACTCGCTAATTTTGATAAATTTGTCATGAAACAAGACTTAATATCTTCAGTCATTTTGCTTCTCAAGTAAATGTTTCTTGATTTAATAATGTTTAGATATTTGTACTGGAAAACAAGGCAAAAATACTGAGGAAGAACATCATTTTTTTTGCTGTGTACTAGGGCTGTCAAATCGATTAATCGCAATTAACTGCATCTAACAAAAGTTTGTGTTTACGTAATATATATGTGCGTGTACAGACAGTATATTATTACATTTATATTTATTATATATGTCTGTGTATATGTATACACACAGAGAGACACACATATATAATATATATAAATATAATAATATATACACACACATATATTATGTAAACACAAACTTTTATTTTAGATGTGATTAATCGCAATTAATCGATTTGACAGCCCTACTCTGTACTAAGTAAAATCAAGTATCATTGTATACTGTTCACCATGCTATTTATTAAAATAGTAGGCAGTTTATAGTGTACAATAAATGTACATTAAGCAGCAGGCTATTTCATTCTAGTCTCAATGGTACATACACAAACCATCTAGCAATTAAAACACAGACATGTGTAGCATCATAAAGCATAAAGCACTTCATATATACAGTATATAACTAAAGAAATGTTCTTCAGTCAGTCAATTTAAAACGCTTTTCTATACCTGTAGGACAGAGTTTATCGTGGCCTCGGGCAGAATTTCTTATTTCTGCAGTTCTAATGATTGTGAATTTTGCTGACATGTGTTTGAGTTTGTTGTGCTGATCTCAGTAAGCGCTGCTAAAGCTAAAGCACTTCACAGATTTAATGCAAAATGCACCACTGAAAAAAATTAAAAGACTGTTCAACTCACAACACATTTTGTTTAACACACAGCTGTATCTACAAATCATTCACTTTAAAAAGATAAACAGATAAATTGATCTTACAGCCCAACAAACGTCTTAATCTGATCTGAATGCATTCAGTACATCAACAGATTATCAAATGTACATTATAAACTAGATTCCCACAGTCATGGAAATATCAGGAAAATAAAAACTCAATCACTCCTGTTTCTACCTGCACTACACACCAGTGTTATTTTAGCTTTTATTTTAGTTTTATTAATATTTCAAATTATCTTTTATATTTTTATGTTAATTTTAGTGTAATTTTTTTGTCATTTCATTATGTGCTTTTGTTAATTTATTACATTTTTTTTTAGGTTTAATATATTTTTATTTTTATTTTAGTTTTTTATTT
Source organism: Hypophthalmichthys nobilis (assembly GCA_037950665.1). Taxonomy (NCBI): domain Eukaryota; kingdom Metazoa; phylum Chordata; class Actinopteri; order Cypriniformes; family Xenocyprididae; genus Hypophthalmichthys; species Hypophthalmichthys nobilis. The sequence continues at coordinate 1,419,647 of CM075490.1, forward strand.
ATTACCAGTTAATAATTTTAGTGCTTTGATTTAAACTTATTTCAGTTTATTTCCAAACATTTCTCTTTTTTTAGTTTAATTTTTTCAAATAATATTTATATTTTATTTTATTTCAGCTTTATTTCAACTAACAGAAATGTTGTAATAGTTTTAGTTAATGATAATAACCCTGCAACATAAACACACACACACCCCGGGTCTCTTTTGTGTGTGTGTGTGTGTGTGAGAGAGAGTGTGTGTTTGTGTGTGTGTGTGTGTGTGTGTGTATGTGTGTGAGAGAGAGAGTGAGAGAGTGTGTGTGTGTCAAGATTTGATTTGATTACTTCTCCGAATTAAGTATGCACAACCGAGCCTGGGCCAGATCAATAGAAATCAGGTTAAGAGCTCAATTGAGTACAAAACTATTATGTAAGAGGAAACTACGGTGTAAATAAAGGCGACACACACGCCACTGTGGTTTTACAGTGTGTGTGTGTGTGTGTTTTCACTTCTGCTGCATTCACACTCTCATTATGAGACTTGATTTCTCTTTCACACACACACACGCAAACACAAACACACACACACACACACAAACACACACGCAGACCCATTGGTCATAAAATTAAGGCGGCAACATGCCAAGCGTGAAGAGTGAGAGAAAGCGCAGGTCTTGCACTCAGGCAGAGTAAGTTGCTGAGTGCTGCAGACAGACGTCCAAGAGACTCGCGTGTGTAAAAACTACACAAACCCCCGTCAGGCCCCTATCATCGCACGCTTAAACTAAATATTTGATAAAGACAAATGCACAGCAATATTTCCACACTTTGCATGTATAATTGATGCAGTAACAATGGCAGCAGAAGCTCAGAAGTGAGTGTTTGGGGATCTGAAACTCAGACAGACGTTCAGTGCTTTATCCTCAAGCACAATTAACCCATTAACGTCCAGATTATTCTGCTATCTGCACAAGCAAATGCGACTAAATTCCAATGCAGTTGCTTCATATTTTTTATTATACACACCGAAGATGAGAATAAACGTATTACTCTGTTAATCCTGCAGGTGAACACGCGCATTTCCTTACAGTTAGTTTTATGTAAATATGTTTAAATACTGAAAACATGATGACGAGGAGATTGTCCATCATTCATTAAAATTGGCCATGTGCATTTCTGTATAAACTAGAAATGGCAAAAATCTCGTCTTCACTCACATTTTCTTCATGCAAAAATAGCCTACAATTGGACAAGATATATCAATGCCACAGATTATTTATTTCAATGCTGAATAATTTGATCTAAACAATGTACATGTTTAAGATATAAATCAATCCTCTCTGCTATAGTTAAATGATTTGAGGTGCAGAGTGTCTGATCAGCAGCAGATGGCGCTGTTCATCCATCAGACTCCTGCAGTAACATGATCAGTGAGCGCCATTCCACTCCAGCCTCCATTACTGAAGCTGCTGTATGAAAACACAAGCAAAACACACACACACACACACACACTACATGCTGTACAGTCATTTTAATGCATATAATGCAGTTGCAGTTTCTTTCTATATATTCCACAATTAGTGCTGATGTGTTTTGATCATACTTAGAGAAATATATATATATATGTGTGTGTGTGTGTGAACCTGGACCACAAAACCAGTCATAAGGGTCAATTTTTTGAAATTGAGATTTATACGTCATCTGAAAGTCATCTGAAATAATAAGCTTTCTATTGATGTATGGTTTGTTAGGATAGGACACTATTTGTTCGAGATACAACTATTTGAAAATCTGGAATCTGAGGGTGCAAAAAAATCAAAATATTGAGAAAATCGCCTTTAAAGTTGTCCAAATGAAGTCCTTAGCAATGCATATCCACTCACAAAAATACATTTTTGATATATTTATGGTAGGAAATTTACAAAATATGTTCATGGAACAAGATCTTTACTTAATATTCTAATGATTTTTGGCATAAAAGAAAAATCAATAATTTTAACCCATACAATGTATTGTTGGTTATCGCTACAAATATACTCGTGTGACTTATGACCGGTTTTGTGGTATATATTTTGTATATATATATTAGAAGAAATATTAGGAATATATTACATTTTATACATATTAATATTTAAATTATAATACAATAGTAAAATTATTTATACACACTATTTTAAGAAGCAGAATTAACTATTTTGTTTAATAGTGAAAAATATAGAGCAACTGCATGGAAATCAGGTGTATATATATATATATATATAAAGACTATATTACATTTTAAATATATAGGCCTACATATTAAATATTAATATTTAAATTACAATATAATAGTACAATTCTATATTATATATTAGGAATATATTTTGAATAAATATTATTATTATTATATAAAAATGTATTATATGTACACACACACTGTTCTCTAAAGCAGAATTAACAGATTAAAACGTTTATTCTCATATCTAAAGAGCAATTTTGTCTTATAATGAAAAATACAGAGCAACTGCATGGAAATTAATCAGCAAAATCCTGAAGGAATAAGTACAGAATTGAAATTCATAATTTGCAAGAACAAATCCTAAAGGATCCTAATGAGATCAATAAGAAAATAAGATTCTACTGGATAACCTGAAGCCTTTTTCCTCAATAAAATCCTATTTTAGGATTAGGATCCTTTAGGATAATGAGTCAAGATTCTATTAGCAGTCCAAATGATTTTTACCAAATTAATATAGGATTTCTATCCCTAATTTTTCGACTCTCAGTGGTTTAATTTCTCATTCTTCTGAAGTCAGGGATCATTTCAGTTGTGTTTGTTGTGCACGAGGCTCCTTTTGTTCTCTCTAGTAAAATAAAGGATCAATGTTTACTTCCTAAAGCGCGCTCTCTTTACGAGGCCCTGATGGCTTTCTGTTCAGTGTTGCTCTGGATAAAAGCTCCAGACTGCTGCTTTTGTGGAGCAGTGAATTTCCCCGTCATCATTTGCTATTCTGCTTACTGCGGCCGAAAGACACACACACACACACACACACACACACTGAGACGCAATCTCAGCCGTCAATGGGCGTCCACGCAACACTGACTCCATCAGGACGGGCTCTCATGGCGCTTTACAGTGCGATCAAAAAAGCAATTATATTATTCAAAGGGATTTACCATTTCCACGGAGGGAGAGGGGTGTCAACTTTGGGCTTTTCTAAAAGGGGTAGGGTTCAATCAATCCGATCGATACCTCAGGTTTCCCTGGCCTTTCATCAAACTGCTCTCACACCGCTGGTTTATCTTTCCTCACTGGCAAATGTAAATCAATGTGTGTGAGAGGAAACGTCCAGTGGAACTGTCCTAACCGCGCCGCCGTCGCTCGCTCATATCTGAACGCTTTCCGCAGCCGTATGAAATCGATCAGTTCTTGCCTGTATTGAGTATCAGCTTACACCTTCAGTAATTAATGAGGAACCCAAAGACCGGCCTGTTTTCTCATCACCTCGTCTACTGAAATCTGTGTTCAATCAGATGCACTGGAACTTTATTTGTAGTAAAAAAATGCAAATTTGGAAACTATACTAACACATAAATCAAATAAAAATCTAATAAAACTGACACAATTCAACTGGATGAACTGAAATCCAGAATTTCTGTTTGTTTGTTTGTTCTGAAAAACATCAACCTCATGGAAATTTACAAACAAACAATAATGAATAAACTAAAATTAGAATGTGTACAGGATTGCTAATAAAATATGTATCATAATAATGGAATATGTATTATAATTTGGAAGCAATGCTAAAAAGAATCACATATAAATCTACTAAGATCCAACTAGATCTACTGAAATTCGGAGAATAAATGAATTAGGATAAAAACAGAAATTTAATTTTATACAGTAGGATCATATCTGATTCGTTATTGATTCTCTGACTATTCTTATGTGCAATAAACATAAATTAGCTACATATATCAACCAATACCAAATAAAGATTTTAATTAAAAAGTTTAAATAGACATTATTTTTGTGAATTGTGAGCATGTATATATACTACATACTACATATACTATATATCTATATATACTACATACTACATATACTATATCTATATATACTACAAACTACATATACATCTACATATACTATATATCTATATATACTACATATACTATATATCTATATACTACATACTACATCTATATCTATATATACTACATCTACTATACTACATACTACATATACTACATATTACATATACTACATCTACATATACTACATACTACATATACTATATACTACATATACTATATCTACTATATCTATATATACTACATATACTACATCAACATATACTACATATTACATATACTACATACTACATATACTATATATACTAACACATATATACACTACATATACTATATCTATATATACTACATATTACATATACTACATATTACATATACTATATCTACTGTATCTACATATACTACATACTACATATACTATATCTACTATATCTATATATACTACATATTACATATACTACATATACTATATCTACTATATCTATATATACTACATATACTATATCTATATATACTACATATTACATATACTATATCTACTATATCTACATATACTACATACTACATATACTACATATTACATATACTACATCTACTATATCTATATATACTACATATACTATATCTATATATCCTACATCTACATATACTACATCTACTATACTACATACTACATATACTATATCTATATATACACTACATATACTATATATATACTACATATTACATATACTACATCTACATATACTATATCTATATATACTACATATTACATATACTACATATTACATATACTATATCTACTATATCTACATATACTACATACTACATATACTACATATTACATATACATCTACTATATCTATATATACTACATATACTATATCTATATATCCTACATCTACATATACTACATCTACTATACTACATACTACATATACATATACTACATACTACATATACTACATCTACATCTACTACATCTATATATACTACATACTACATATACTATATCTACATATACTATATATACTACATACTACATATATACATATTTTTCTACGTCTTTGTTTTATGTGACTAATTCTGTATCAGTTTCTCCATACATTATTTTCTGTCACCTGGAAATGCAGCACAACAGAATCAAAGGCACGTTAAACATTTAACATTAACTAACCGCCAACTCGGCCTAAAAAGAAAAGTCCTTTCAGAGATTAAGACATTATAAGATTACAATTCTTAAGAATAAAATGTGCCGATGAAACCAGGAACGTGTATTAAGAAAGTCTGATGTCCCGGTCAGTCTTCACATCACACGCAGTAGTTTTACTCTCGGTACATTATGTGCCATGACTTCACAAAAACAAGCTGCTGCCTGATCAGCTCTGAATTATACATGAGCTGAAGACAAACCCTGAGATCAGATGCTTTACAGGAACAATCCATACTATACCAAACTGCTGAAACGAAACAAACACTTCTTTTACAATATTTACACTAATATGGTTATTATGTATTGGAGTAGCCTATGTTTTACAAAAAATACTATTTCAGTCTTTCTACATCAAAAATGTTGTTTAATTCAATGTGTTAGTGCTGTTCCTTTGTAATTATTTGTGAAATGTACAAGATCAAAGAGTGAAAATGGTTTCAAAGTAAATTCTACACCAATTCAGACTCATGGGAAAACTTACAAATTATGTTTAACATATATATATATATATGGATCAGTGACGTGATGGGCCATTTGTTTTGTCCAAAGGACTTAATAATAATAAAAAACAAAGATATGACATCCAAAGTATGTAAGGTAGTACAACTAGATCTCTTTTATTGAATCCAAAAGGTTTTAATTATATTTTGCTACATATAAAGGGATTTTAAAGATTTTGAAGTGTCAAAAGGTCATTCGGTTTAACCGTCCAAAGGCCAATACAGCCATTTCATTTGTGATTAAAATATCCTAAAATGTAATAAATGTATATATTTTTTATTCTGGCATGATTTTATAACATCATATATCAGCATAGTGCAAAATGGTATTAAAATTATGTGTAGAAGTCGTTGCTTTGTTATGAGAAAGAAAATCCAGAAAAATGAATTTCATTGATGTCATTCGGAGTAACCAATATAAAGGGACCATTTTGGATCAAGTCATGCGGTCAATATCATGTGACAGGATGTGACATCATGGATCATGGACCACATGGTCATGAAGCAAAGTAACTAACTCTCTCTTAACTATTTGAAAAATTAATGTTTTCTCTTGCTCTTACGCATGTCCCGAAACATCAGGTCATTCGGTACAACTGCTATAAAACATGGAAAATGTTGTAATATTTTAAAAACTTGTACTAAATATAAAATGTTTGATTGTCCTTTTGCTAGCTAGCTAGATATCAGGGTTAGCATTGTTTGAAAATATCGTCATTTGGTATAACCAAAAGTGTCATTCGGTAAAACCGAAATTTTGGTTAAACCGAATGACTTTTTTGGTGACAAATTTTGTCCATCTTGTAAAAACATGAAAAAAGCAGTGTTAATTGATTATAAAAACCACATAATCTTATTGTTAACACTTAATAAAACTCCAAAATGAATCATATCTCCATTATGTTTTTTTACACTTTTAAAAACCTTATTCGTCAATGACCCATATATATATATATATATATATATATATATATATATATATATTTAAAAAATATCAGCCAATTAATCAGCCTGGTTAATATCGCATATCACTAATAAGTAGTCAAATTTTTTTTGAAACTATGCAAATGTTTAGCTAAACCACTTCTAATGCATAAAATGGGTCATATGATGAACGAAAACGTAACAATATTCCTCATTTAAATAATTAATACGCAGAATAAAGGGGCGGGGCCTGGTTGAGTTAGTTAGTAGTGTGTTGAAACTGGCGGTTATGGTAAGGGGCGGGACATTTCCCAAACACCAATCACAACACACTGCTCCAGCTGACCAATCAGAGCACATTGTGCTTTTCAGAAGGAGGGGCTTCATAGAGACAGGAACTAAACAGAGCGTTACTGACAGACTGGGATGAGAGGAGCTGAACAATGGAGAATATGAGGAAAATAATCAACATTCAATCTAGTAGAGCTCAAAAACAACATCAAGACTTTAAATTCCAGTCTCATGCATCTGATTAGAAAAAGCGAGAGCTAGGCCTACAGTACAACGAGACAGAGGAGAGAGAGGGAGGCGGTGGGTGACATCAGATCAATATTTCGCCACAAAACACGATCAGTAATGATGTTTTCACTTGTTCGGTGAAACCTCCCCATAACAGATGAGAGAAAATCACTCTTTTTTTAATTCGGCTAGTGTTTCATCCTCTCACAGACGTGTGATCTCTCATGCTCAGATGCTTCCCATCTCAATATCAACCCTTTTCTAAGCATATACGCTCTTCTGGAAGTGCCGTGTGTGTGAGTGTGTGTGTGTGTGTGTGTGTGTGCGTGTGTGTTAGAGTGAGAGGACTTGCTAAACGCATTATGCTGTAGTCTTGCACTTAGCTGTGTCATTCTGTGCATGTGCGGATATCCTTAATGTGGAGGCCGGACACCTCGCCAAGAGATGGAGGAGGGGAAGGAAAGAGAAACTGAGAGACAGAGTCATGCATTCACTGCAGTGGATCATCTTGCTTCGGCCATCAGCGCCAGCTCCACTACATACAGCAACCCTCAGATGACTTTCACTTTTATAAAGATGTGAATGTGATTCATTAGAACAATTATGTGAAATACTGCATTTTCACCACTAAATTCTTTAGTCTCAATGTCTTTTAATGAACTTTAGTGATTTTAGAACTATCATTTTATCATGGTTTTGGTTCATGCAAACTTTTTTAGGAATAAAATGTTCTATAAATCTGGCGAGACAGGAATAAAATTGTAAAGTCTGGTGTAAGTGCTGCTGAAGTGGAGATTTCTGACTCAACGCTCAACTTCTAGATAAAGTGCAATAAAATAAACACTTAAATGTGTGTTTTGGATGTTTTCTCTATAGTCTGAAGTTATGGAAACTAAATCTCAAAACTGACCAGTGTGTTTCAGGGTGGCTGTATCGTTTGATCTCCATGAGGGACAGAACAAATGTTCTCTAATCAAGTGAGTAAGAGGTCAGAGTTCATCTGACATGATGACATCAGTGGTTCAAAGGTTTGTTGCCAGACAGAAACATCAGCACACTGATACGGCCAATCAGAACACTCACAAACAATGCTGATGATGTAACACTTGTCAACAACATCAGCCAACGATCCAATCAGCTTCACAAACACACTGAATGCTTACGAACGCACAGATAAACAAGCAACACTGATTACTTTTGGAGCTGAATGTGTTTTGTTACCCGTATCTTTGTTTGACAAGAAACAACCTGTCTTAAAAAAGTACACACTTCAACATAATCCTGATTGCATCACATCCTGGAATGAAAATTTGGTAAAACTTTACAATTAGGTCCCATGAGTTAACTAACATAAACTAATGATGAGCAATACCTCTGTTACAGTATTTATTCATCTTTGTTATCATAAGTTATTGCTAGTTCATGTTAGCCAAATAATATTAACAGAAAACTTTTGATTTTAATAATGTATTAGCAAATGTTGAAATTAACAATAACTAAGATTAATAAATGCTAGTTCATGTTAACTAATGCACTTAACAAATAGAGCGCAACACTCATAAAAACATTTTCTCAATAGGGAAATTGATTTTTAACGATAACTTATAAACTATGAAGCTACGAAGTTGTTAATCAGTGGTACTTAGTTCTGTTGAAGCCGTCATCCCACATAATTTCAGCTTATTTTTTAAAATTACTGTGTTTAACAGCCAAATTGTGGTGAAAAACTACATTACCCATGATGCTGTACAGAAAATTCCACCAATCAAGAGTCGAAACAAGCAAAACACATCAAAACAGCTTGTTGGCTCCGTCCACTGCCATGAAGCACCGCAAATGACGTAATCAAGATGATCTCTCTAAACTCACAAAATACTTTATATTTGAATAAGGGTCATTGACGAATAAGGTTTTTAAAAGTGTAAAAAAACATAATGGAGATTTGATTAATTTTGAAGTTTTATTAAGTGTTAACAATAAGATTATGTGGTTTTTATAATCAATTAACACTGCTTTTGTCATTTTTTACAAGATGGACAAAATTTGTCAACAAAAAAGTCATTCGGTTTAACCAAAATTTCGGTTTTACCGAATGACACTTTTGGTTATACCGAATGACGATATTTTCAAACAATGCTAACAGGCTGATATCTAGCTAGCTAGCAAAAGGACAATAAAACATTTTATATTTAGTACAAGTTTTTAAAATATTACAACATTTTCCATGTTTTATAGCGGTTGTACCGAATGACCTGATGTTTCGGGACATGCGTATGAGGAAGAGAAAACATGAATTTTTCAAATAATTTAGAGAGAGTTAATTACTTTGCTTCATGACCATGTGGTCCTTTGCAGGTGTCTGAATGATGCCACATCCTGTCACATGATTGATCCAAAATGGTCCCTTTATATCGGTTACTCCAAATGACATCAATGAAATTGATTCTCATAGCAAAGCAACGACTTCTACACATAATTTTAATACCATTTTGCACTATGTTGATGTATGATGTTATAAAATCATGCCAGAATAAAAAATATATACATTTATTACATTTTAAGATATTTTAATCACAAATGAAATGGCTGTATTGACCTTTGGACGGTTAAACCGAATGACCTTTTGACACTTCAAAATCTTTAAAATCCCTTTATATGTAGCAAAATATGATTAAAACCTTTTGGATTCAATAAAAGAGATCTAGTTATACTGCCTTACATACTTTAGATGTCATATCTTTGTTTTTTATTATTATTAAGGCCTTTGGACAAAAAAAAAAAGACCCGTCACGTCATTGACCCATATGCATATTTTGCAATACACTATATATCAACATTTTTAATTGAGTAGTTTTATATTTCTCCATCGTTTTTATTTCGATTATGTCATTCGCAATGCTTCATGGGATTGTAGTTCTTTCTTCTTTCCCTCACTAAAGCCAATTTCAAATACTTTTTTGCTTCAAATCAGTGTTGTGATTCTCCTCGTAGCTGCTTGGTTTGGTTTATGGCTTGTAACGCTTTAATATAGACTTTTTTAAAATCCCTATGGGAGAAATTAATGGAAAAAACACTTCCGGAAGTGGCGCTGCACTAATGCACTCTACTGTAAAGTGTAACTGAAAATTGTCATCATTTATTCACCTTCATGTTGTTCCAAACCCATAAGACTTTATTTCTTCCTTGGAACATAAAAGCAGAAATTAAGAAGATCCGCTCTTTTCCACACAAAAACATTGTATTCATGTAGCCATCAAGCTCCATTAATAACCAAAAACACTATTAATCATATCAACAATCCATACTACAGTATGTCAAACAAACATACTTCATGGTCCATTTTGGTGTTTAACGCAAAAGGAGAAATCCTGAATCTTCATGCAACTCTTTTGCACAAGGAAATACACAAATGCATAAATGTAAATGTAGAAACATTTGCAATGGGTTTGTATCTAACAAAAGCACTATTTAAGAGAACATACGTGTAAGAGTCAACTGTAAATAATGAGCGTGTTTTATTACGCAAGTTCTTATCAGCTCCTCTCCTCTGGAAAGCAAACATGAACCTTTCTCTTTCCTCATAGCTGAAGTTAAACGTTGCCTATTCTTTCCACAGGAGTAAGAGACACGATAGTGTGTAAACTGAAGAACGATCACAAAATAAACTTTATAATGCAGCACACTCAAGTTTATTTCTGTCATTCATTTGTAGATCACTAACACACAAAGAGTGCTGGAGCACAAATATAAACCTCAAGTAAAATCAGGCTAAAAGAAAAACTGAATCCCCCACAGATTTCCTCATGTTTTTTCTGGCTGTTGGTTTACTGACAGCAGCATTACTAGAGGTTTTGTGGGGCTGAGAGACCGAAAACTTTGGCCTTTGCTCAGGCCGGAGTTGATGATCCCCGATCACGAGACAGAGAGATAATCACATCACCTCCGAATTACCTCAAAACTCAAAAACAAACACGCCGCTCCACCTGCCACTGCGTAAAGAAGATATATGAGGAGGATGATACGTATACAACGCAACAAAAAAAGTCTGAGAACATTTAAACATTTAAACAAGGCAGTTCTGACATAAAATGAAGCATGTTGTCATTAAAGCACTTTATTTTCTTTTTTCATCAAAATTACTATCATATTTGAATTAATTTTAGCATTTTCCGACTTTTAGACCTGGCTGTGTATCTGCTGAATACGATGGGATTGATTGAAACAGGACAAAGGGAAATTTGTGGCAAAAATAATAAGTTACTCATTTAACATGATTCAATGTTCAGAAAGCTATAAATGAGTGAAACAAATACATTAGAGATATGAAACACCAAACCATAAAGAATATGGTACTTTATTTCACAATGTCTTTCTTACACATGTTACACTCTAAAAAGGCTGGGTTAAAAACAACCCAAGTTGGGTTAAATATGGACAACCCCAGCGATTGGGCTGTCTTAACCCAGCAGTTGGGTTAAATGTTTAACCCAACATGCTGGGTAGTCTTATTTAACCCAAAATATTGTTTAAAATGACTATATGGATGGCTTAAAATGAACCTAAAATCAGACACAAAATTACTAGAGGCAACAATAATAATCAAAAGATGAACATTTATTAATAAATGTTTATTGTTTAATTATTATTCATTATACGTTTAATAAATGTTCATTTCCAACATATTTTGGATTCACTTTAAGCTGTAATTTTTAAACAACAGTTGAGTTAAATAAAAACTACCCAGCAGGTTGGGTCAAAAATTTAACCCAATCACTGGGTTTGTCCATTTTTAACCCAACCTGGGTTATTTTTTAACCCAGCATGTTTTAGTGTACATGTACTTATTATATAATAACAGTATATTACGCATAATTACATGCAACTAATCCTAAACCTACAGTAATTTTATTACTTAATATTACACAATACTTAAATATAACAAGGACACTTTAAAATAAAGTGTAACCCAAAATATTAATATAAACAGATGAGTGTGAGTTTGGTCAACCACATTTAAACACATTCAGACACCTTACAGTGAAGTTTCAGTGTCTGATTTAGGACTACTAAAGCATAATCTTTATAATATAATAGACAATGCTGATTTTTCATAATCATAATGTTAGGATATGATTGGATTAGCCTGTTTTAAGCAGATTGGCCATGAGAGTATCTGAAAATCAGTCGCTCAATCATATTTCTGCCGGGATTATTTCACTCTCTTCGCACTTATTGGGTTGAGAAGAGAATCTCATCACTAAAAGGTCCTCAAAGCACCGCAAAGCCATTATAATTATCAGACGCGAGCGTCCTCTCTCTCTGGAGCCGCGAGGCGAGCGCTGCGCCCCGGTCTTTGTGTGAAGGTCACCGGCCGCATCCTTTCAACGCCAGCCTCCTCCACACACAGCCGGGGTGATTAAAACACCCAGCTAAAATTCACTAGAAAACACCCACGCTTGGTTATCCGTGCATTTCGCGTCTCTTCATCAGCGTTAATGATCCTTTTAAACAACCGCGGCGAGCGCGGCTCAGAATAGCCCGTCAGGAGTCTGTTTAGCGCGGAGTCAGTCTGCTGCTGCTGGGAACCTTCCTCCAGCGTCAGCTTTACTGGAACAGGTCCGGATCGGGTTCCAGATCAATGCGAACTCGGTGCTCACGTTTATGTTATTGTTGCCAGCATTAATGCCCTTTTAATCTTTAAGAGATTACACGCATTGATCCGCCGTCGTTCAGCAACACATATTTGTTTGAGAAAGTGACATAACTCACACACATTACTGAACGACAGGACGAAAATAAACCGGTATTTTGGTCTCGTTCTGCCAACATCAAGCAAAAACAGATCCATTATTGGCCTGGCGTTGAAGATATGCTGTGCAGGCCTATCAATTGTGTGCATCTTTGCATTCAAACCAAAAGATCATACATCTGATAACAACCTCATGACAGATAGAGAACTGCTCATCCAACAATGTAAAAACAACCCAAGTTGGGTTGAAAATGGACAAACCCAGCGGTTGTTTGCCCAACATGCTGGGCAGTTTTATTTAACCCAACTATTGTTTAAAAATGACTATATGTCTGACTTAAAATGAACCCAAAATATGTTGGAAATTAAAAATCAGACACATAATTACTAGAGGTAACAATAAAAAGGCGAACATTTATTAATAATCAATTTAATAATTGTTTATTGTTTAAGTATTATTCATTAAACTTATCAATAAATGTTCATTTCCAACATATTTTGGGTTCATTTTAAGCAAGAAATACAGTCATTTTTAAACAATAGTTGAGTAAATAAAACTACCCAGCAGGTTGGGCAAACATTTAACCCAACCGCTGTGTTAAAACAACCAATTCCCTGGGTCAAAACAACTCAATCGCTGGGTTAAAACAACCAATTCCCTGGGTTAAAACAGCCCCTTTCACTGAGTTGAAACAACCCCTTCGCTGGGCTAAAACAGCCCAATCGCTGGGTCAAAACAACCCAATTGCTGGGTTAAAACAACCAATTCCCTGGGTTAAAACAACCCATTCACTGTGTTAAAACAACCCAATCGCTGGGTCAAAACAGCCCATTCGCTGGGTCAAAACAACCCAATCGCTGGGTTAAAACAACCCATTCACTGTGTTAAAACAACCCAATCGCTGGGTTAAAACAACCAATTCCCTGGGTTAAAACAACCCATTCACTGTGTTAAAACAACCCAATTGCTGGGTTGAAACACCCCAATCGCTGGGTTAAAACAACCCATTCACTGGGTTAAAACAACCATTTCGCTGGGTTTGTCCATTTTTTAGAGTACATAATGCACCATTTTAAGAGAATTGTATAGAGCATGCTGTGCAATAAACATGTTTAACTTCACAGTTTTGTGATTTAAATTATTAAATCACTATTTATCATACACATGCATTCTATTAATTGTCGGCCACCCTGCGCTCTTGACCACTTATTCTACCAATACAATAGACACTGGTGTTCAAATGTCTGATACTACATTGAAAATGTGGAACTTTTTTCATGCAAACCTTGAAAATAAAAGTGAAAAGGAGTTGTTGCAATATTTCTAGGGTCAAATGTCAGTAAAAGAGTGTCACTGATCATGAGCTCTCATGATGAGATCGTGATCATCAGGTTTTGCTGTTGCGAGGCATGTGCCAAATTCAACTTTTAACTCAAATTGTGATGCTGACAGTATTTGTGCTCTCAGACTTTCAGATCCCACTGTATACCTAAAGATATTTATATTTCATGTCATCTCTATCTTGCAGTCTTTGTCTGATTGCAGAAGCCCAAATCAAGAGAGACGTCTCTCAGAATCCAGCCTGGCATAGGTTGCAGGTATATTTATCCATCTCCAGCGCTCTTATTTACGGGCCGGGACCCGTGTTTCTCCAGCACCTGGCTCTTTTTCAATCTCCTCCGTCCTGACTCGTATAACAGCGCTTGTCCCCTTTGATCATTTAGTTAATAAAGTTGTTTGTCGGCAGCGGACGGCACAGGCCGAGGTTTGTCTCGCTGGCTGATTGCTTGTGCGGTGTGACTGGAATGAGGTCCAGTCAGACGTCACGTTTGATTTGACTAAATTAATAGTGCAAAGACAGGTTCGTTTCACTGGTGACATCATGCATCTGCAACACTCTTGGAAGAAAAGATTCTATTTAGAACCTTAAAGTGTTCCGTCAGGCAATTCATACAGTATATAGAATCTTTCAGCAGTTCCCATCATTTTATGGGTTTAGTTTTCATTTTTAAGTCATTTTTAATTGTAATTACTATTATTCTATGAATTACACTCTAAAAAAAATGCTGGGTTAAAAACATATTAGGAATGAATGTTTGACCCAACCTGCTGCATAGTTTTATTTAACCCAAAATATTGTTTAAAAATCACTGCATTTCTTGCTTAAAATGAACCCAAAATATGTTTGAAATTATCATTTATTAATAATTTGAATGAATAATAATTAAACAATAAACATTTATTAAATTGCTTATTAATAAATGTTCATCTTTTGATTATTATTGTTGCCTCTAGCAATTATGTGTGTGATTTTTAATTTCCAACATATTTTGGGTTCATTTTAAGCCAGACATATAGTCATTTTTACACAATAGTTGGGTAAAATCAAACTGTCCAGCATGGGTTAAAACAACATTTTCAACCCAACTTGGGTTGTTTTTAACCCAGCATTTTTTAGTGTAGCATCTTTTCAGAATGTTCTTTAAAACTGAGTCAAAAACCCTAAGGTTTCATATAGAAAACCAATGAATGTATGCTTAAGAATCAGTCTAATAACTTTCATGAATAAGATATGTAGATTCAAATATGAATATCCATTTCATTTTTATGCAAATCATTGCAAATGACATTATCAGCATAACAATTTCAATGAAAATAGTAAATTGACTTTAATAACAACAGCACTCGATGTCTCCAAAAGTCGTGCAAATACCTGAAGATCATGATTTAAGAATGAAAGCAAGAAAATATGACCATCTGATGATCAAATGATGTTTGATTAGTCACCTAGAAATCAGAAATATGTTCCACAAAACTTATTTCCAGATTTAAATATTGTGAAACATTTTAATATTTAAATATGAACTGTTATCTTTGGTGATTTTGGACCCAACTATAGGCCTATATGAAGATAATAATTTCATGATGTTCACCTAAAGTAAACTATAATCTGTTCAGCATTATATAACAGCTTTTTGCTGAATAATATGCATGAATTTACAGCGAGGTTGTTGTTCTTGCATTTCCATGAACGTAAGGCTTTAATTCAAGCATGGTGAGCAATCCTCTCAGTGTCAGACACATTTATGATGTCATTTATGATGTCACGACGTGCAACTCCTCATTGTTTGTTTCACATTCTTTCCCAAACGCTCCAAAACACTGAACAAAAGGCAGGTGCCGGGCCCCACATCTCTGCCTGTTTAACCCAAGACAAGGTGACGTTTTGTGCGTTGAGCTGAGGGTCACGCAGAGATTTCTATCAATAATTCATCGAGCCGCTGCAGCCTCTGTTCTTCTTTTCAATTCCCCTGCAGATCACATAATACCTTCCCCCCAACCCAAAGCCATCTGTGAGACCAGAGTCCTGCAGGGAAACAGCATTAAAGCACCTACCAATGAAGCCCTACATGCTTCTGTTTCAGTCATATTCTTGGTGAAAGAAAGATGCATGTGTTTGTTTACAAAACAATCACCTTAATCTGGATGTTCATATAGAGAATCTCATGAATGCATGAGCATATTCAGATGGAGTGTTCTGATAAAGATGCCCATGTTTTGGTATGTGATTTAACAGCTTCCTCACTATTGCTCTTTCTCCAAACCCTTTTGTTGACAACTGAAATAGTTGCACACATTTTTTACAGAAACAGCTGAAGCTTTAATGCACAGGCACAATGCATGAGGCATCAGAGCTGTCCATTATTTCAGTGAATAATTGTGCATCACCCTACAAATTAAAAATCAATACGCACCAAGCTTTTATTTTAATGCACTGATAGGGTGCTCTTCAACAGCACGACACCGTCTCTGACACCTACAACACACATCCGAACTACACTGAAGAGGAAAATTCAGCTCTTGCTTTTTCTTCAGCCGAACAAAGGAAAAGGGGGTCTGCACCGCCCATCGCTAGAGGGGGCAACAAGCCTGATGTAGCGGGGCAGGAGGGGAATAACAGTTCAGTAATTACCAGCAACACATCCCTATTCAGAAAGCTTTTCTTTAACACACACACACACACACACACACACACACACACACACACACTGACTAAAGCGCCTCATCTCTTGTGTTTACGGAATTTTGCGCGTGTTTTGTGCAGATCAAACTAAAACATCAGATATATCAACAATATCTATTTTTAAGTAAGCAGTGCTTCACCCTGGAAACAAAATGCATGAAATAAGCAATGCACATTAAATGTCATGAGTAAATAAATCTGGCGCAATTGTCCTTTTTTAAAATAAAAATCTGATGATCCTCCTCTAAATTGAAAGATTGTTAAAAAGCAGATACCTTGTCTTACCTGCAAGCCGAAGGGCCGACATCCTCTGAAACTCGGGCTCCTGTAACCACTTCCACATGCGGCGGAACGTCTCGCGGCCGGACTTGAGTTTACTCCAGGGTTTGGGGTTCCGCAGCAGGTCGGACAGGGTGCCCTGCGAGCGGCACAGCACCCGCTGCGCGAAGATGGCTTGCGGGATGCTGTAGCGCTTGAGCTCGGCCGTGATTCGCTGCGCCACTTCCTTCGTGTTGATCTCTTCCAGCTGACCCGAGCCCGAGCCCGGCGCTCCGGAGGAGGAGGAGGAGGAGAGCGGTCTGTCCCGGTTGGAAGCCAACACGGGCCCGTGGGATTGAGGGTGGCACCCGTGCATCCCGTTGAGATGCGGCATCATCCCCGCCGCGGGGCCACCGAGGCCTCTGGAGAGGTGCTGGTCCCCTCTGGCCAGCATGGCAGTGTGCGCGTCAAAGTTGGAGCTCAGCATCTTGTCGTGGCCGTGCGCGCCGTAGTTGTGGAGCGCGGGCTGCGCGTTGTGGATCGAGCCCAGGCCGTTGCCCAGAGGGGACAAACTCTGCCCCATCCCGCTCATGTCTTTGTGGTAGGGGCTGTAGAGGTTGTTCATGGCTGGTAGAGTCCTCTCGTCCCGCATGAGAGTGAAGCTGCCGCTCACGTTCCCAGAGAGACGCTGGTGGTGGTGGTGATGGTGGTGGTGGTGCGGATGGTGGAATTTGTCGGACACGGTGGAGATGGGCGGCAGGGGCTGCAGCGGGGTCAGCGTGGTGTAGGTGCCGCTCATCCCGGGCGGGGAGGTGTCGCACGGCATGCTCATGGCGTGATGGAGCGGCAGAGACAGCTCCGGACGGTACTCTCCTCCCGCGCCGCCGCCGCCACCACCGCCGCCGTCCAGAATCGATGCCATACTGGACACCATCGCGGAGCGCGACGGCGCCACGCTCAGATCCTGGTGTATCCGTAACGAAGCCCCCGGGTTGCGGTTGTGATGGGGGCTGTGGCTGCTCATCAAGTCCTGCTCATGGCTTAGTCCAGCGTGTAGGTTGCCAATGTCCATTGTCATCTCTGGGTTCATGGCGTACGCATCCAAATCCTTGGCCAGGCATCGATAGGCGGTATAGGCAGTCTTCATTCAGTCCATTGATTTATGTCCAGCTTTGTGCCAGGGATGGGTTTTCTCTCCTTTTTATTTTTATTTTTTTTCTAAGGCCTCTCGGTTTTTTTTTTTTTTTTTTTTTTTTTTCTAATAAATAAAAAACACCGATCTCTATCAGACGGGCCAGTGCTGATTTCTCCCCATGTCCGAGCCCTCTACTCCTCCTGCGTCTTCTGTTTGGGCAGCTGGAGGTGTTCGGGGTGGGCTTGCTCCGCGCGCACCCGACCCTGCTGAAAGGGGAGGAGACTTCGCCTTGATTGACACGCGAGTGGTCCAATCGTGTTCCCCCTGAGCGCGGCTCATTAGTTCTGGCCAATCGCTGACCGTTCCACGAGGCCGTTCGGAGCGGCTGTGTTTGCATCTGGAATCAAGCGTCAGACGGTCGCTTTACTGTCATTCCAAACGGATCATTTACTCAGTTCACAAAAATATAATGGCGTATATTAACATCAACACAATTTTAACTGTAAAATAGAAAGTGTAAAACACACTTCTAATGTAGCCTATTTATTCTATAGGCTATCTTTGTTTATTTCGTGCATCAGTGTGTATTTTGCGCATTGGGCAAAAATTATTTTTTCCTTCGACGGATCAATAAATCTATCTATCTATCTATCTATCTATCTATCTATCTATCTATCTATCATCTATCTATCAGATTTCAATCAAGTTAAACACTGCAGAACTGCACAAATGCTTAAATGTCAAGTCACATTTTTTTTGTGTGTTTTCTGCGAATGAATTGATAATTTAACACTGGCTCATTACATACTTTACATTAATATTTAAAAGAGTAATTATGCATATTAATTTCATAGTGCACAGCCTGTAAATATACTAGCAAACACTGTAAAATTGTAGTAAATTGTTTTTAAGGCTTTAATTCGTTTTGAAACACACCTTTAAATTTAGGCGTCTAAAAAAGAAACAATTTTAAAACTCTCTAATTTTAGTAAGTTCTACTTATTTCAAAGTGCCACAGATCTTCTCCTTTTCACGTTAGAGTTAGTCTAAATCGATCAATCCAACTTCTTCTCCGCGCATTCTGCTCTGATCCGGCTTGAAGTGATTCAGAAGTAACAGATTTCTCGAATGCCGGTTGCTATTTTGTTTGGAGGATGCGCAGATGTTGCTTTTGTTTAAAGCGACTGTAATTAAGGATGAGCGACAGAAGTCTGAAAAGCGTGACCTATTTTTCTTTTGATCAGCTGTCAGAGGAGGAGCAGGAGGTGCAGGGGGCCCAGTGTCCTCCACGAGGCTTTTCAGCTGCCACAAATTGGAGGAAAAGTGGCTGTACCTGCCGCGCGACTGGAGCGAATTCAGCGCCGGACACAGAAGAGTTTGATTCCTGCTCTGATGTTCTCCGAGAGCTTTTGTGCTGCTCTGCTTTGGCACACTCCAACATAATGCGAAGAATCACTGACTGAAAAAGGCCCTTATTCATGTCAAAGAAAATCGATATCTGAAAGAAAGAGAGAGAGAGAGAGAAACACACACACACACACACACACAGAGAGAGAGAGAGGTTCAACGTGGACGTTGTTTTCTTTCTAAATGCATATAAACCTCTAAACTCACTTTATGCAGCTTTAAATGAGAACAAAACAACAAACGTCTAAAGTAGCACTTTTAATGATACTATCAGGAAGTTCGAGTTCCATTTAGAATCTTTTTAAATTTTACAACGTTCTTTATTCCTTTTAGGCTCCTGCTTTTTTAGAACCTAAAAAAGAATTGTTGGTTTAACTTAAAAAAGTAAGTTACTTGGTTGCCTTAAAATTTTGAGTTCATACAATGAAGGCGATTGATTTAATCAACAGAAACTCAAAATATCATGTTATCTGAACCACATTAATTATTTAAGTTGATTTGACAAAAGAAAAAATGTTGTGATAACAAATCATACATGCACTTGTTTTCACTAAATCTACACAAAATGTAACTTTAAACATGAAAACAGAAAATAATATGCATTGACAAAGTTATCTGTTAAAATACTTTATAAATTATAAAAAGGTGTTTTGAGACCACTTTGAGTTTGATTAATGATGAAGAAAATGGAGTAAAAGTATTTTTACATGGGTAAAAACAAGACATAATTATAATAAACACATTTTGAGTTCTGTTAATTGTTTATCAACATAAAACAGGTAAAAGTCCAAAATTAAAACAAGAAATCAATAAAGATAATCTGGTGCTATTTAAACCCATTTTCCTATTTAAAATGCAAAGCAATTTCTCTGAGATCTCTTTTTTATTTATATATCACATTTCATACACAAAGTGCTTTACATAAAAAGGAAACAAATACATAAGAATAAAAATGGAATGCATAAGAAATAAAAAGCAGAGAATACCACTGTCAGCTGATCTGACTCTGATCAATGTTTGTGCTTCACATTTAATGAACGTGATTTATAATAGTCTAAAACACCGAAACTAAAGCTTGAGCTGTGATGAGATTAACTCATCTGAATGGATTAGGTGTGTAAATGAAACACACTTGAGTTTGTTATCATCCTGCAGAAGCTGTAGAGGCCCGAGTAACTCTTCGATTGGGCTTTTTTCGCCCGTCTTTCCTCATGTCTGTCTCTCTCCGGCCATCTGCTGTGTCAGTGCAGCGCTATTGATCAGAATCAATGCGCCTCGGACCCCATGATGACGGTGATGTGCCGTTAGTGGCCGTCAGTTCGCGCCCTGCGCTGCATCTGCTCGAGTGACCCGGCGGGCTCTGGGTGTGGACAGTGTCCGGCAGCTCTCGGTAAGTCTCGGACTTTCCTCTGGCACGTTAAACGCGCTCGTGCTGTCATATGCGGACGCTTTTATCCAAACCTGCGCTTCGCTTTACAGGAGGGGCGAGTCATGAGAGAGAAACATCCGTGCGCGTGCAGGAGATCCGTCTGAATTAGTGTCGAGATGAACATTTCAAGCAGTGTTTAATATTTTTATTGCGATAAAGATTTATTATAAATGCTGTTCAATTATTCTTTGGGTTTTGCGAGCATAAAATGTTTACCATGTGATTCTCGGTGATTTCTGCATATTTAAAACGTCATTTACTTGAATGGACACGTTACAGAAACACTTCTTGAATGATAAATGAGATTGTTTGAGGGTTTAAGGCATGTTGATGTCATTATGATGGCTGAAAACATCATCTCTGTCGCTCTGTGAATTTTGTGACATAATACATTAATTTATTATTATTAATAATAAAAATAACTGTGCCTTTTTGTCATGCAAAATAAAAGTATAAAAATAATTATGACTTTATTTGAATATTATTTACCTTTTTACTTGAAATGCAGTATGTCAGGAGATCTGTCAAAACAAAAAAAAAACACTTTTTATAAGCTGAAACTAGAGATTTGAAAGTCCTTACACGTCACGAGACTTTCAGAAAACATGAAACATGTTCACACGCGCGCGCGCGGCTTTAATCGGTTCGGATCTTCTCGTGCATGATTTTTTTATTATTCTAATTAAGTTCGGCTAAAGTTAGGAAGTTTCATTTGCTTGTAAATCTGTTTGTACGACTCAAATCTCACATGAGAATAATGTGCATATATAATGAGAGATTGGTGTTCAGAATACGGCCTTATTTCAGTTTTCAATGTTGTTTTTAACAGGCGGAATCAGACTGAATTAGTGATGCATTAAAACTCTCTTTTATCATAGACATATAATAATAATAATTTATTCCTGATTTTTACGACTTCAAATTATGTATCGGATAGGAGGTTTGAGCATTTTTTTCTGTTGTGAATCTACTGACTGAAACACATTATTTTAAAAAGACTTAATTCTGAGTTTATAGGAAAAAAAAGGTGTAAAACACAACACGAGGTTAATATCTGATTCTGACGTAATATTACTTTTTGTCTGTGCTTCCTTAAAGAATATGACGTTCACACGACGTGATTAAATAATGTCTAATATTCTGTTATAAGCCTTTTACATGTGATTCTTTTTGTCGGATTTTAAGGATATATATGAGTGAAAGGTCATTTATATATTTTTTTTAATATAGAGAGTTTTAATATATACATACATATATATAGTTAGTATATAGTTGTTTTAATATATATATATATATATATAGTGTGTGTGATGGTGCAGAGAGGGTTTGTGTCTCTCTGATGATCATATTGATTGTTTTGAGTGTTCAGGGTTAATTAATAACTGCTCTTGGTTTGCATGTGTGAGCAGTTTAACATGGAAGTGCTGTAATGATTGTTCTTCCTCTAGAAAAATACCTCCACGTTTCTAAGATAACGTCTCTGTTGCATTATTCCACATGATATCTTCATCATGTCTAAGTCACTATCGCTGAAAAGCTGTATTTTGCTTGCTGTGTTTCAGGCTCCGTGACCTTTAACCCTCGACACTTTCACCTCATGACAGAGAGCAGCAAACACACACGGACAACAGCACTGATTCCTCTATTAGAATTAATAAAGAGAATAGAAATATGTGTGTAATATACTAATACACTAATGAACGCAAAAAAATGTTTTCTATGATTTCATAATAACTAAAAAAAGAAACAAATTACGACTATTATACAGCATTATAAAATCTTGCTGTTATTAATATGACATGAAAAATGTGTTTTCATTAGTTGACTATAAGTTAACATGAACTAACAATGAACAATACTTCTGAATCCTTTATCATCACTGATGTTAATTTCAACATTTACACTAGTAGATATTATTTAATGGAGCTGAAATAACATGAACTAACAATAAACAGTTGTGTTTTTATTAACTTATAAAGATGAATAAATACTGTAACAAATGTATTGCTCATTGATAGTTAATATTAGTTAATGCTTTAACAGTGTTAACTAATGGAACCTTATTGTAAAGTATTATTGAAAAAATATATATTCGACAAACAACAACAACAAAAAAACTATGCATTAAAATTTTAATTTGTACCAAATGTCAAAATACATACATACATAAATACATACAGTACATTTATACCAACAAAACTAATTTTTATGGGTTAAATCGGGTAGAAATGGCTTTTTACGCTAACAATTACAGGTTATCTCTTCTTACAGTGTAGTTAAAATGTTTAATAATTTAAAATGCTGAATAAATCTGAATTAAAGTCACTGTTTTACTGAAATTAACTGTCCTCGTATAACTGTCAGTATACACATTTGTGTCGTCATAAACAATATAAACACACACACACACACACACACACACACACCTGTCTGTCCTATTCTTATGTTTTTTTGACACTGCAGGAATACTGAGCACTTTTCCCTGATCTCTCAGCAGGCCTGTGTGTGTGTGTGTGTGTGTGTGTGTAAGAGAGTGTGTATTGATTATCTGAAGCTGGTTTGCATTTCTATCTTTTGCTCAGAACCACAGAAACTCTTCTGTTCAGTCATATTCATGTCATCAGATAATGTGAGGTGACAAACCCAATCATATTCATTCACTAACTCATCTCAGAGCATAAATAAAATGATTTCTAATGAACAAAAAACTTTTAACTGTTCATTACATCCAGACGTTATTCAGATTTCTTCACTTTAAGAACAGATAAATGCAAAATCCTTTTCATTGCTTATATCTTATGGCAAAAGTATATTTTTTAAACAATTATTATTATTATTATTATTATCAAAAGCAGTATTATAGGGTAACATATTACAATAAGGTCTCATTTGTTGGCATTAATGTATTAATTATATATATATATATATATATATATATATTTTGTTTATTGTTTGTTCATGTTAGTTCACAGTGCGTTAACTATAATGTTAACAACTTTTTATTTTAATAATGTATTAGTAAATGTTGAAATTAGCATTAACTAAGACTAATAAATGCTGTAGAATTATAGTTCATTGTTAGTTCATGTTAACTAATGTGAACAAATGAACCTTATGTAAAGTGTTATCAATTATAGTATTAATTTATGGAGACTTAAAGAGAAGTCTGAAAAGAACAGAGAAAGGAAAGGGTTCGGTTTGCTGCTTTCCCTTTTTTCTCCCCAAATTGATTTTCTATGAATCGAGAAGCATGAAACGGCAGAAATGTGCAAATGAAATGCTACTAAACAAACCCTCGATTTTAACACTTCGACAGAGAAACTGTACGATCTGTGTGTGATTATGAAGAGAAAAGACTGTGTGCTGCTCAATATAATGATTAATAACTATTTCTATACCAACATTAAAATGACTTTCATTAGATAGACAAGTGAATTCACTCATATTAAATCAAATTTGTACTTGAAAATGAAGAATTTTGATGATTCATCACACAGTAAATTTTAAGATAGAACCACAATTCTATTTTTTATCAACAACATTAGAAATATCTTTTAAAAACATCAATAAGTTGGAAATAAAATATATTTCTACGTTTCTGCAAACAGTAAGTGAACGATCTAAAGAGACAAAGCCGAGGGGCTGTTACATCATTCTGTTTAAACTTTGACCCCTCTTTTTAGGCTCAAAGGTCAGAGGTCAAAAAAGACACTAGAGCCAAATGCAGCCAGCGGCCTGAACACACTCCATGTCTATTTATTTCACATAAAACCAACAAAATTTAACACAAACAATATATATATGTTGCTGTATTTTAACAGCAAAGCATTTCATGTATGCATTACGAACATCAGAGCATAAAGAAGGATGTTTTTGCTCTAACGGTGATCAATGTTTTCTCTTCCTCTGCACATGGATTATCAATAACATTTCACTTGTGTTGTTGTTTTTGATTGACGTTTTGTGTTTTAAATCATGTTCAGAAGGACCTTTAAAGGAATTTTCCTCTTAAACATGATCTTTAATGGTGAAGTATTGAACCGTCGTCAGAGATCTCACCGTATAACCCTGATTTATGACAACTGTAAACAAAACACAGCCAAAAATGACTGCTTGAGGAATATTTCTGATGACCAATCGAAGCGTCCACAGATAAATCTATTTTACATGCTGGACACTGTATTTTAAAAATTAAAGTAGTCATAATCATTCATAATTCAAATGCTCTACATGACATGTTTAAGAGGTTTGGTTGATGTTATATATTAACTGGCACATGTGACACAACTTTGATGTCTGAAACTGAAGTTTATTCTCTGAAACAATCATCATCATCATCATCATCATGAAAACATCGACAGGAGCTTAGTTCTGCGTTTACAATCGATTCCACATTTAAAAGAATAAGAAAATAACACTTCACACACACTCACTATTTGCTTCTCTACCATGAATTTGTTTCGCTTAAAGTGTCCCTATTATGTTTTTTCAAAATTACCTTGAATATTAAAGGTCTGCATATGATATATAAATACCGTCTCCTAAAAGAAAGAATCGATTCTGAACTGCCTGAAACGAGTCGTGAGTAATTCAGTCTCACTTCCTGCTGAACCTATGTAGATTTGTAACTAATTTGCATAATTCCAGCCTATGGTCTTTATTGGCTGAACAGCATCTCTTTGCCCCGCCCTCAATCACTGTAGTTGTATCTGAGACTGGAAGAGTTTGGATCGTGTTGTTCATGTCGAGAAGACGCTGTTTTCCACTTCGATGAGAATGATACAGTAAAACTGACGCCATTGTTACTGTTTGAATCAATGTGAATCAAGAGCTGAGATTCAGATATGATAATGAGCAATTCTGACCAATCACAACAGACTGGGCCGTCTGACCAATCAGAGCAGAGCAGCTATCAGAAAGGAGGAGTTTAGAGAGACCGAATCCTTGATTGAACTGTTTCAGGCACTGTGAGAAAAGAGCTGATGCTGCAGAAAATTAAAGTGTTTTTAACATGTGAACCTTTAAAATAGCATAATAGGGGCACTTTAAATTTCTCTTGTGAAAGTAAAGATCTGGTGCCAGGAGCACATCAGAAACTCAGTGGAGCATCTTACAATCGAAACACATTCAGAACATGGAAACAAAGACAGGTACAATCAAAAGAAGTCGGTATTATCAAAATAACAAACTGCATTAAACATTCAAAAGGAGTCCAGAATGATTCTCTGGGAGTCTCGGGTTTGTCTGAAAAGAATCTCACTGAGAGGAATGATGTACAGCCGCACAACAGATAACATCTGTATACAGAAGAAAAGAAAGAAAAGATTCCCAGCGAAGTTTAAGTGTCTAAAACAGGCTTTCTAAAACTATACATCAACATGAAAACATCAATGAAGAAATAAACACGGCAGCAGGTTGTTTTTCTGATATTGTTACTCTCTCTTTCTCATATAGGCTGCATTTATTTGAACAAAAATACAGTAAAACAATAATATTTTTACAAAAATAACTGTATTCTATTTGAATATATTGTAAAATGCAATTTATTCCTGAATTAGAAGTGTATTCTGCTCACCAATTCTGCATTTATTTGATCAAAAATACAGTAAAAATGTGATATATTTTTACAATGTAAAATAACTGTTTTCTATGTGAATATATTTTATAAAGTAATTTATTCCTGTGATCAAAGCTGAATTTTCAGCATCATTACTCCAGTCTTCAGTGTCACATGATCCTTCAGAAATCATTCTAATATGATGATTTGATGCTCAAGAAACATTTATGATTATTATCAATGTTGAAAACATTGATATATTTTTGTGGACATTTTATTTCTCAGGATTCTTTGATGAATAGAAAGTTCGGCATTAATTTGAAATAACATTATAAATGTCTTTACTCTCACTTTTGATCAAATTTAATGCGTCCTTGATGAATAAAAGTATTATTATTATTAATATTTTTTAAATCTTGTACAGTAAACAATGGCAGGTTCTCACCTTTTAGACTCTGGATCAGAAAAACAACCCAAGATATCAAAACATATTCATGTAAACAGTAGCCTAATATCACAAATCAATTTGGATGTGAACACTTTTGTATTATGAAAGCAGCAAATGTTTTGCTTTTGCATGTTTTTTTAAATAAATTTCACAAACAAAACTAAAACTTACATTGGAAAAAGAAATGAGACGTTCTCGAGACTTTCAGATGTCAGCTGACAGACTTTTGCAAGGAAAGTTCTTTGGTCAATGTTGATTTGACACTTCTCTATGTTTATACAGTATATGCATACATGAAAAAGAAATGACTCAAGAACGTTTCTGTCAGAGTTAAACAGACACATAAGCAAGACAGATTAATCAAACTGACAACCGGGTCCGGCGGAACTTTTTAGACGCTCAGCGTTTTGCAAATGGATCTTCAGTAATATGATCAGGGATTGGAACGTATCCACTGTCTCAGCCAATCACGTCGCCTGTTAATCATCTCAGCCAATCAATTTGTTTGTTAATCCGCTTGGTCATGCAAAAACAAATTTGCATGTCCTGGTTGATGGACTGATCACCATCAGACTAAATAACCAACATATTCGACCAATATAAGTATAAATTATGCTGGATAACTGCAATGCAATAAAACACCATTAAATGAATCATACAAATAATGATTATAAACTGATGGAAGCTTCATTGTTGGCAATCAATGAAGTTTCATATAAAAACAGAAGATGTTTTTGTTCAGGTTACAATCTGCGTCTCTGCTTTCGCTTCAGCTTTATGACGTCTTACAGAAAATGTAGCATAATCTTGAACAATACATATGTAGTGTTTATATATTATCATCTATATAATGACTATTTAAAAAAAGCAATAAATGTTAAAGAAGACACGACACATCAAACTGACCTGGGTTTCCACATGCACATTATGACTTCAACATACATACACACACACACACACACACACACAGTAATAATAAGTGTGTTAATAACACATACACATTCATAAACACAGAATCAATCACAAATAAAATGACATGATTCGTAACCTCTATATTTCTGAATTATATGCAAAGTAAACATTGATATTTCTGCAGAACTGACAGCTCACGAGCCAATCAGAGCCTCCGCTGAGAATGCCCCGCCCACTGGAGCAATCTGATTGATTGACACAGGTCATGTCCAATTAAAATACTTCGATTAGACTTAACTGTGTCTATATATTAATTCAGAAACATAACCTAGTAGACCAGCCTTAACCTGGCATGCAGAAAATACGCATAGTGTTTTGATTTTATGGAAGCTTGTTTCCACAATGGGATAAAAAAAGGTGATTGCGACTTTTTATCTCGCAATTCTGACTTTTATTTTATTCCATTGCGAAAATCAGCTTCCATACTTTTGTCCTCTGTGACTATATACAAAACTAGATTCCTCTGAAGAAAATCTGAGTGGTGTTTGCCCCTGCAAAAGTAGCCATTGTGGGTCGTTGCCAGGGTGTTACTAAGCGGTTGCTAGGGTGTTGTTGTTGGTTGCTAGGTGGTGACGTACTTGAGTTCGGCTCATCTTCTGATCTGTAGATATATATATACTCAAAGAAAACCTTTGTAGGGATATTAAACGAAAGCATTTCTTTGATGTGCATTATATTTAGTAATATTTGCATTATAGTGTGGTTATATTGTAACATGATGCTTTTTGATAAATTTAATTAATAAAAGCTTTGAGCAGATAGAACTTTCCGGTAACACTTTACAAGAAGGTTCAACTGGTTAACATTAACATGAACTAACTATGAATAATACTTCTGCAGCATTTATTATTAATCTTAGTTAATGTGACTTTCAAAATGTACTAATACATTATTAAAATCAAAAGTTGTCTGTTAACATTAATTAATGTACTGTGGACTAACATAAATATGATAATTTTTATTAACTAAGATTAATGGTTAGACTAGATGAGTAAAGTTTGATGACAAACTTTGATGTTGGCTTGAGAAAGCCAGGTCTGAAAGTTTAAAATAACGTTGACTAGTATGTTACATGTTGCTGGCATGATGCTAACATGATTTGGAATGTTGCTAGCATGTTTTAACACAATGCTAACACGTTTTTCGCGTGTTGTTAACATGATTAGCATGTTGCTAGTACATTGCTAACATGTTTCTAGCATGAATAGCATGTTGCTATCATATTGCTAACATGATTTAACACAATGCTAGCATTTTGCTAGCATTATTAGCATGTTGTTAGCATGATTAGCATGTTGCTAGCATGATTTAACATGAGGTTAGTATGTTGTTAACATGATTTAGAATGTTTGCTGACATGATTTAACATGTTGCTAGCATGATTAGCATGTTGCTAGCATGATTAGCATGTTACTATCTATATATATTAATGTCTGTTAACATTAATTAATGTACTGTGGACTAACATAAATATGATCATTTTTATTAACTAAGATTAATGGTAAATAGATGAGAAAGCCAGGTCTTTAAGTTTAAAATAACTGACTAGCATGTTACGCGTTGCTGGCATGTTGCTAACATGATTTGGAATCTTGCTAGCATGTTTTAACACAATGCTAACACGTTTTTCGCGTGTTGTTAACATGATTAGCATGTTGCTAGCACATTGCTAACATGTTTCTAGCATGAATAGCATGTTGCTATCATATTGCTAACATGATTTAACATGAGGTTAGTATGTTGTTAACATGATTTAGAATGTTTGCTGGCATGATTTAACATGTTGCTAGCATGATTAGCATGTTACTATCTATATATATTAATGTCTGTTAACATTAATTAATGTACTGTGGACTAACATAAATATGATCATTTTTATTAACTAAGATTAATGGTAAATAGATGAGAAAGCCAGGTCTGAAAGTTTAAAATAACTTTGACTAGCATGTTACACGTTGCTGGCATGTTGCTAACATGATTTGGAATGTTGCTAGCATGTTTTAACGTGAAGTTAGCATGTTTTAACACACTGCTAACACGTTTTAGCATGTTGTTAACATGATTAACATATTGCTAGCACATTGCTAACATGTTTCTAGCATTAAAAGCATGTTGCTGTCATATTGCTAACATGATTTAACACACTGCTAGAATGATTAACATGTTGTTAGCATGATTAGCATGCTGCTAGCATGATTTAACATGAGGTTTGTTGCTAACATGATTTAGAATGTTTGCTGACATGATTTAACATGTTACTAACATGATTTAATACACTGCTAACTTGAATTGGCACATTGCTAGCATAAATTAGCACATTGCTACCATGTTTCTAGCACGATATAGCACGTTGCTAGCATAATTTAGCACATTGTTAGCATGTTTTAGCATTTTTGTTAGCGTATTGCTAACATGATTAACATGTTGCTAGCATGATTAGCATGTTACTAACATGTTTTAATATATCTATATATATTAATGTCTGTTAACATTAATAAATGTACTGTGGACTAACATAAATATGATCATTTTTATTAACTAAGATTAATGGTTAACTAGATGAGTAAAGTTTGATGACAAACTTTGATGTTGGCTTGAGAATCTGCATTGTTAAAAGCGCTATATAAATAAAGGTGACTTGACTTGAGAAAGCCAGGTCTGAAAGTTTAAAATAACTGTGACTAGCATGTTACATGTTGATAGCATTTTTTAACATGTTGTTAGGATGTTTTAACATGTTGTTAGCATGTTTTAACACACTGCTAGTTAACATGATTACATCACGTTGCTAACATGTTTCTAGCATGATTAGCATGTTGTTAGCATGATTAGCGTGTTACTAGTATGTTACTAACATGATTTAACATGAGGTTAGCATGTTACTAGCATGATTTAGAATATTTGCTGACATGAATTAACATGTTTAACAAAACAATTTAATACATTACTAACTTGAATTGGCACATTGCTAGCATGTTCCTAGCATGATTTAGCACATGATTTAACACATTGCTAGCATGTTACTAGCATGATTTAGCACATGATTTAACACATTGCTAGCATGTTCCTAGCATGATTTAGCACATGATTTAACACATTGCTAGCATGTTACTAGCATGATTTAGAATGTTTGCTGACATGATTTAACATGTTTTAAAAAACAATTTAATACATTGCTAACTTGAATTGGCACATTGTTTCTAGCATGATTTAACATGTTGCTAGCATGAATTAGCATGTTGCTAGCATGAATTAGCATGTTACTAGCATGAATTAGCATGTTACTAGCATGTTTTAAAATGCTGTCCTTAAGCATTGCTAGCGATAGTTTAAATACTGTTTAAGTATTATTCTACAAAAGTCTTGACTTTGTACTCAATGGAAGTCTGTGGGACTTTTCATAGTTTTGATCACCCGTTTAATGAAAATCGTAAGTCGGATTAGAAAAGTGTCAAGCAAACATAATAAATGCTGTAAAAATATATTGCTCATTGTTAGCTAACGTATGTTAACAAATATTGTAAAGTGTACCAACTTTCCTCATCATTACTATCACTGATCATTAGTGACTGAGCTTGATGTTGATAGTTGCCACCCCGAATCACCACAAACGTCCGTTAGCCAAACCAAACGACCCTGAGTCCTGACCGCTGACCCTTTGACCCTGACCTCTGCCCTCTAGGCGCAGTGGGAGAGGCTGAGTTTCAGGACGCCGTCTGCGTGCATCTTGAAGAGCAGTTTGAACTCGGTGGGCAGCTGGTGCGACTCCTGCCACTTGGTGGTGAACTTGGTGCCCTTCTTGTCGTAGTAGTGGTACGGCAGCTCCTTCCCCGTGTTGGGATCCCAGCCGAAGGGCCAGAATCCGTACAAGTGGATCTGATCACACAGGGACGAGGCTAGCGTGAACATGAGGATCCCTGTGCTCAGCCGCTTCGGAGACAGCTGCTTCGTTTTCCAGTACCTGCAGACAAACAACAGGACATCACTTGAAACGTGATTTTGTAAAATACATCGATTTTTTGCATTGTTTTTTACATCCAATTGTGATTTAAACAAACTATCTTTGGATATTTTGCAATGTCGCAAATTGGAAATAGGATTAACTAAATCAATAAGTGTGTATTAGCTGACATAGATTCTATTTGTAGGTCTGAAGAGTATTTGGCTGAATCTCACAAAACCTGTGATTTTTTAGGTCAACAATTAGGTCAAATCAATTCTAAAGCCCTTTACAAATTATATTATTATTAAAATTAATAATAATAATTATGGCATGAAAATTTTGAATTTTAAATTTTTTGCATTTTTTTTTTCTGTGGTGATTTAAACAAACTATCTTTGGATATTTTGCGATGTTGCAAATTGGAAATAGGATAGGATTAATTAAATCAATAAGTGTGTATTAGCTGACATATTATATTACTATATTTTTTAAATTAAATTCATCATGCATTCATTGAATACAAAACATCTTTATTTATTTATTTGTTCATAGACAAAACCTGTGATTATTTATTTATTAGCATAAAATGAACATATTTATATATATATATATATATATATTAAATTAAATTTTGAAAAATTAAAAAATATATATAGCTTTATTTATTCATAATTACTGATTTTTTTTTTTTTTTGCATTATGGTCAGCAATAATGTGAAAATCAATTATAAAGTCTTTTATAAAATTACATTATTATATTATCACAATTATATTCATCAACCAATGAATTACATTTTTTAACTAATTCATTCATTCATTCATTCATTTTTCAAATTGTAAACCAGAATAAAAATCAATAACTCTGAAAAAAATGTCAAAATGCACTTCATTATACACTCCCGTTCAAAGGTTTGGGGTCAGTAAGATTTTCTTTTTAAAAGAAATTAATACTTTTATTCATCAAGGATGCATTAAAATGATCAAAAGTGACAGTAAAGACTTTCTATTCATAAAATAATCCTAAAAAAAAAAAAAAATATGGAAATATGAACTGTTTTCAACATTGATAATAATCATAAAAGTTTCTTGAGCAGCAGATCATCATATTAGAATGATTTCTGAAGGATCATGTGACACTGAAGACTGGAGTAATGATGCTGAAAATTCAGCTTTGATCACAGGAATAAATTACACTTTACTATATATTCACATAGAAAACAACTTATAATAATATTTCACAATT
This sequence comes from Hypophthalmichthys nobilis, assembly GCA_037950665.1. NCBI lineage: Eukaryota > Metazoa > Chordata > Actinopteri > Cypriniformes > Xenocyprididae > Hypophthalmichthys > Hypophthalmichthys nobilis. The sequence goes on from CM075490.1 coordinate 1,453,021, forward strand.
TTACTGTATTTTTGATCAAGTAAACGCAGCCCACAAACTTTTGAACACTAGTGTACATGTAATTTAGACCCATGTTTATGTGATATTTAGGTAATTTAGACAAAACCATCGACAGTCATCAACAAAGTCTTTCCATAAGTGCTGATCTCAGTACGTTCTGCTGCTCGAACACTTCAGCACCACAAATACTCTGTAATCTCACCTGCAAACCTTCCAACACAGAACTTCAGCTTTAAATGAATTGTGAATTAAGAGAAATACTGCCATACACAGTTAACGGCGGTAAACCACTGCATGCACACTGAACAGCATTTACCATGAACCCCCGGGTAAGAAAGCTAATGTGTTTCACCCAAAGTGGCACATGTGTCTGCAGGAAAATGGTGACAACACATCCATGAAGGTCAGCTGCTCCTGTGTGTGAGTGTGTGTGTGAGTGTGTGTGTTCAGAGGTTCATTCGCTCAGAGCAAGGTTAGTTCAACCACCATCTCTAATAGAGTCACAGCACTGGTGAACCACAGAGAAACAGTGAACAACACTGGACTACAGGCTGACGTGTGTGTGTGTGTGTGTGTGTGAATCATTTTCTATTATTTATTTACTTATTTTTAAAGATTTTTAAAGTCTAGTTTTAAAATGATTATTAATATTGATTTTAATATTATTCACTTAATATGAATACTATTAATACAATTTATTAATATTAATACAATTTCTCTGTCAAATCTAACGTCAAAATGTTGTGAAAATACATATTTTTAAAATTATAATTAAAACGTACACTCACAGAGATCCTTATTCGTCGCTGACTGTTAAACCAAATTTCTATTAATCTTCTTGTGGAGCTTGTGAGCGTCTTACAGGAGTTAAATCTGTCCAATCGGACACAGCGACTCGCTTTAATGGGATAGCAGAAGATTACAGGACAACAGCTCAGTTCTGTGAATGCTGGGTTAAAACGAGTACCTCTCACTCGCTCTCTCTTTATGTTTACATAGAGCGAGTGTGATAATTCTGACTTTCTTCTCGCAATTCTGATTTTAAATCTTGCAATTCTGACTTTCTTCTCTGAATCCTTGGTTTACATCTCACAATTCTGACTTGCTTCTTGGAATCCTGAGTTTACATTTTGCAATTCTAACTTCTTGAAATTCTGAGTTTACATCTTGCAATTCTGACTTTCTTTCTCAGAATTCTGAGTTTACATCTTGGAATTTGGACTTTCTTCTCGGAATTCTGAGTTTAAATCTCGCAATTCAGACTTTCTTGGAATTTTGAGTTTACATCTTGCAATTCTGACTTTCTTCTCTGAATCCTTGTTTTACATCTCACAATTCTGACTTGCTTCTCGGAATCCTGAGTTTACATTTTGCAATTCTAACTTCTCGGAATCCTGAGTTTACATTTTGCAATTCTAACTTCTTGGAATTCTGAGTTTACATCTCGCAAGTCTGACTTTCTTTCTCGGAATTTTGAGTTTTCATCTCGCAATTCTGACTTTCTTCTTGGAATTCTGAGTTTACATCTCACAATTCTGACTTTTTTCTGTATTTTAAGTTTACATATCGCGATTCTGACTTTCATTCTCGAATCCTGAGTTTAAATGTCGCAATTCTGTCTTTCTTTCTCAGAATTCTGAGTTTACATCTTGGAATTCGGACTTTCTTCTCAGAATTCTGAGTTTAAATTTCGCAATTCAGACTTTCTTGGAATTTTGAGTATACATCTTGCAATTCTGACTTTCTTCTCTGAATCCTTGGTTTACATCTCACAATTCTGACTTGCTTCTCGGAATCCTGAGTTTACATTTTGCAATTCTAACTTCTTGAAATTCTGAGTTTACATCTTGCAATTCTGACTTTCTTTCTCAGAATTCTGAGTTTACATCTTGGAATTTGGACTTTCTTCTCGGAATTCTGAGTTTAAATCTCGCAATTCAGACTTTCTTGGAATTTTGAGTTTACATCTTGCAATTCTGACTTTCTTCTCTGAATCCTTGTTTTACATCTCACAATTCTGACTTGCTTCTCGGAATCCTGAGTTTACATTTTGCAATTCTAACTTCTCGGAATCCTGAGTTTACATTTTGCAATTCTAACTTCTTGGAATTCTGAGTTTACATCTCGCAAGTCTGACTTTCTTTCTCGGAATTTTGAGTTTTCATCTCGCAATTCTGACTTTCTACTCACAATTCTGACTTACTTCTTGGAATCCTGAGTTTACATCTCACAATTCTGACTTTTTCTGTATTTTAAGTTTACATATCGCGATTCTGACTTTCATTCTCGAATCCTGAGTTTAAATGTCGCAATTCTGTCTTTCTTTCTCAGAATTCTGAGTTTACATCTTGGAATTCGGACTTTCTTCTCAGAATTCTGAGTTTAAATTTCGCAATTCAGACTTTCTTGGAATTTTGAGTATACATCTTGCAATTCTGACTTTCTTCTCTGAATCCTTGGTTTACATCTCACAATTCTGACTTGCTTCTCGGAATCCTGAGTTTACATTTTGCAATTCTAACTTCTTGGAATTCTGAGTTTACATCTCGCAAGTCTGACTTTCTTTCTTGGAATTTTGAGTTTACATCTCGCAAGTCTGATTTTCTTTCTCGGAATTTTGAGTTTTCATCTCGCAATTCTGACTTTCTTCTCACAATTCTGACTTACTTCTCGGAATCCTGAGTTTACATCTCACAATTCTGACTTTTTTCTGTATTTTAAGTTTACATATCGCGATTCTGTCTTTCATTCTCGAATCCTGAGTTTAAATGTCGCAATTCTGTCTTTCTTTCTCAGAATTCTGAGTTTACATCTCACAAGTCTGACTTTCTTCTCGGAATTCTGAGTTTACATCTTGGAATTCGGACTTTCTTCTCAGAATTCTGAGTTTAAATTTCGCAATTCAGACTTTCTTGGAATTTTGAGTATACATCTCACAATTCTGACTTTCTTTCTCAGAATTCTGAGTTCACATCTCACAATTCTGACTTGCTTCTCGTAATCCTGAGTTTACATTTTGCAATTCTAACTTCTTGAAATTCTGAGTTTACATCTTGCAATTCTGACTTTCTTTCTCGGAATTCTGAGTTTACATCTCACAAGTCTGACTTTCTTCTCTGAATTCTGAGTTTTCATCTCACAATTCTGACTTTGTTCTCACAATTCTGACTTCTCACAATTCTGAATTTACATCTCACAATTCTGACTTGCTTCTCGTAATCCTGAGTTTACATTTTGCAATTCTAACTTCTTGGAATTCTGAGTTTACATCTTGCAATTCTGACTTTCTTTCTCGGAATTCTGAGTTTACATCTCACAAGTCTGACTTTCTTCTCTGAATTCTGAGTTTTCATCTCGCAATTCTGACTTTGTTCTCACAATTCTGACTTTGTTCTCACAATTCTGAATTTACATCTCACAATTCTGACTTGCTTCTCGTAATCCTGAGTTTACATTTTGCAATTCTAACTTCTTGGAATTCTGAGTTTACATCTTGCAATTCTGACTTTCTTTCTCGGAATTCTGAGTTTACATCTCACAAGTCTGACTTTCTTCTCTGAATTCTGAGTTTTCATCTCGCAATTCTGACTTTGTTCTCACAATTCTGACTTCTCACAATTCTGAATTTACATCTCACAATTCTGACTTGCTTCTCGTAATCCTGAGTTTACATTTTGCAATTCTAACTTCTTGGAATTCTGAGTTTACATCTTGCAATTCTGACTTTCTTTCTCGGAATTCTGAGTTTACATCTCACAAGTCTGACTTTCTTCTCTGAATTCTGAGTTTTCATCTCGCAATTCTGACTTTGTTCTCACAATTCTGACTTTGTTCTCACAATTCTGAATTTACATCTCACAATTCTGACTTGCTTCTCGTAATCCTGAGTTTACATTTTGCAATTCTAACTTCTTGGAATTCTGAGTTTACATCTTGCAATTCTGACTTTCTTTCTCGGAATTCTGAGTTTACATCTCACAAGTCTGACTTTCTTCTCTGAATTCTGAGTTTTCATCTCGCAATTCTGACTTTGTTCTCACAATTCTGACTTCTCACAATTCTGAATTTACATCTCACAATTCTGACTTACTTCTCGGAATCCTGAGTTTAAATCTTGCAATTCTGACTTCTCATAATTCTGAGTTTACATCTTGGAATTCTGACTTTCTTCTCGGAATTCTGAGTTTAAACCTCGCAATTCAGACTTTCTCGGAATTCTGAGTTTACATCTCACAATTCTGAGAAAAAAGTCAGAATTGGGAGATAAAAAGTCACAATTACCTTTTTTAATTTTAATAATTCCATGTCAGAAACAAGCTTCCATACCAAAAATGTTATCATGGTATTTTTTTGTAGCGTGGTTCTCAAATGAGGCCTAAACAGGTTCAGACAAACGTACAAAAGCTCTTACCTGTTCACATACTGCATAATGTTTCCCGGCCAGGCTAACTGTACTTTCAGCTGCCCCTTGTGCTCTACGAAGAAATCTACGAGTGTGCGTGTGACAGTGGCAGATGTGTGGAAGAAAAAGGCGGGGATCCACAGGATCGCGCCGTCCAGCTTCTTCAGACTCAAGAAGAAATTGTTTCTGTCCTGGATGGTCAGCAGGTTGTTGTAGTATTTCTCTAGAATACTGGGGTTGAAGGTGGTGAGGTTGGTCCGGCGGCCCACGTCTCTACGGAAGACCTCGGTGGGCGCAAAGTTGCAGCGGAAGACAAAGTCATACTTGTCGATTTCGGGGCCGCAGCGGCTGCCGGTCAGGATCCCGCTGTTGCCCACTACGGCGCAGGTGTTGTAGCGCTTGTTGAGGACGGGAGAAGAGTCCGGAAGCAAAGACCTGAGGTTCTCACCAATGGAGAAGACGTATTTGTGACTGGAGTAGTCGTAGTGCATTAACTGACCCACGCGAACGCTGCTCTTGGTCAGGGTGAAGTTGTGCGGGACGTCGATGTACTGGGCGATCTCTTTACTGGAAAACACATGCAACAACATCAGAATAAAGTGGACAGAACCAGTAAAAGAATTAACAGCTGACAGAAGTGTTTTAAGAGAGATCTTAAACAAGAATATCCATGACCATTAATTTTTAAATAAGAATTAAATAAATAAAATAATTAAGAATGTTTACATCTCGCAATTCTGATTTTTTTCTCGGAATTCTGAGTTTACATCTTGTAATTGTTTACATTTGCATTGAAATAAAACATGGCATCTACCTTGATTATTCAAAAACTATTCAGATACTCTCATCTTCTGCACTGTGTGTGTGTGACGTTCACCTTTGCTCTAAATAAGCGCTCTTGTTAAACCTCCAGTTGCTGGACTCCTGTATGTTCTCATTGAGGGCATTATTCAGGGACGTGAACGCAGGATCCAGAAACTTCATCGCCAGTTGGGACCTGACGAGAAGATGGACAGACAGAGGAAATGAAAACACTGTTTCTGTTCCACTTCACAGGAAGGCCCGATCCCGATGTCCCGCTGATGGCAGCTGCTGAAAGTGGTTCCAATCAATCGGACCCATCCAGACTCCTGTCAGTCACCTCCCGCCCGGGGCAGTCGATGCCCGCTCTAATTAAGCAGCCTCTTTTAGACTCCACGCCTGCTCTTTTTCTCACTCTCATTTGTTAAAGCTTGTTCCGTTTCATTACCAGAGTTATTTGAGTCTGGGTTATGGCCTCAGAGGTCAGAGAGCTGTGTTGGTTTACAGGCCGACTCAAGTCACTCCCAATATAACAGTGAACAGGAACTCAATCATTTCATACACTCTTTTTCACAGTGATGCATGCCATAGAAGAACCAATTTTGGTTCCTCAAAGAACCTTTCAGTGACCTTTTTTGTGTGAAGAATGTTTTAATATTCTATAGAACCTTTTAACACTATAAAGAACCTTTTGTGGAATGGAAAGATTCCATGGATGTTAAAGGATCTTCATGGAACCTTTATTTTTAAGAGTGAACAATGAACTGGCTTGATGTTGGCTTGAGAAAGCCTAGCCAGAAAGTTTAAAGTAGTTTCAACAGCTTTAAGTTTGAAGGTTTTAATTTTGAATAGGTTTTAAGTTTTACATTAATATCTTTAAAAGCTAGACTTTTGGATAGATGCATGATTTAGCATGTTGTTAGCATGATTTGTCACATTTGCGAGCATGATTTAACATTGCTAGCATGATTTAGCATGTTGCTAGCATTATTTAATGCAATGTTAACATGTTTCAACACGATTTAGCATGTTGCAAGCATGATTCTAGCATTTAACATTGTTAACATGTTGCTTGCATAATTTATCATAATTTATTACTAGCATGCATTAACATTTGCTAGCATGATTTAACATGTTGCTAGCATTATTTAGTGCAGTGTTAACATGTTTCAACGTGATTTAGCATGTTGTTAGCATGATTTATCATGTTGCTAACGTGTCTAGCACGATTTAACATTTGCTAGCATTATTTAACATTGCTATCATGTTTTAACATGTTGCTAGCAATATTTAGTGCAGTGTTAACATGTGTCAACATGATTTATCATGTTTGCTAGCATGATTCTAACATGATTTAACATTGCTAGCATGATTTAGCATGTTGCTAGCATGTTTCTAACATGATTTAACATTGCTAGCATGAATTAACTTGTTGTTAGCATTATTTAATGCATTGTTAGCATGCTTGTAACATGATTTAGTATATCACTAGCATGATTTAACACATTAATAACGTTTTAATGTTATCATTAACATGCCGTTGCATGTGTCTAGCATGAATTAGCACATTGCTAGCATGTTTTAACATGTTTATAGCATGATTTAACACATTGTTAACATGTTTTAGCACATTGCTAGCATGCTTCTAGCATGTTTTTGTTTTTCATGTTAATTTTAGTTTAATTTTTAGTCATTTTTTATGTGCTTTTGTCAGTTTATTATGTATTTCTTTATATTTTGCTATTTAGGTTTAATTAAGTCCTTCCAGTGGGAGTTATTCTCTATATTAGTGTCAGTGTTTCTGAACTCCCTGAAACGCCTCCATTGTAGTCTTGAGTTTTCTTTCGGGAACGAATACGTCACAATATTCCTCATTTAAATAATTAATATGCAGAATAAAGGGGCGGGGCCTGGTTGAGTTAATTAGTAGTAGTGTGTTGAAACTGGCGGTTATGGTAAGGGGCGGGACATTTCCCAAACACCAATCACAACACACTGCTCCAGCCGACCAATCAGAGCACATTGTGCTTTTCAGAAGGAGGGGCTTCATAGAGACAGGAACTAAACAGAGCGTTACTGACAGACTGGGAAGAGAGGAGCTGAACAATGGAGAATATGAGGAAAATAATCAACATTCAAGCATGAAAACCTGTTCTAGTAGAGCCTAAAAACACACTTAAGACTTTGTAAAAGTGCACAATGTGGCCTCTTTAAGGCATGTGCAGTTACTATTACTGGTAAGTAATTCAAATTAAGCCTCTGGTACACTAGTAACTGATTTGAACTTTACTTAAAAACGCATTTTGGCATTTTCTCTATTCCCTGGTGGAAGTTCAGATGACAAACCGGCAAAGATGCATAACATATGGTCACATAAGAGTGGCATATCAAAATGACTCCTGCTATGTAACCTTGACTGTACCAGAAGAGTCTGATTACTGACTGGAAATGAACCTGCCAGAGGAGTAAATCAGGACCAAGGACAGCGTTCAGGGCCTCAGACGAGCTGCACCATCCTTCGGTTTCAATCAACCACAACATTAACACTGGACTTTGGTTGCACTTTACAGTGTTTATGTACAGAATATGTTATGTTCAGAATAACACTAATCAAAAAACATTCACATGTATGCTATATTTCAAATGTCATCATTCAACATTACCCAAAAAACCTTTCTTAAAAGAACCTTTTTCTTAATGCAAAAAACATTTTAATATTCTAAAGAACCTTTTGTGCATTTGAAACATTCTATGGATGTTAAAGGTTCTTCATGGAACCTTTATTTTTAAATGTGTATTCAGTATCAGTATTGTATCACTCTTAAAAATAAAGGTTCTATATGGAATCTTAAAGGGTTCCGTCATTTTAGCGGTTCCCACCATGGGCTCATTTTATGGATTTGGCTTAAATTAATAAATACATTTTGTTTTAATTTTATGAATTAAACAGCTAGTAAACATACTTTTTCACTAGAAAAAAATGAAATAAACATGAAAGTATTATGCAATCATTTAAGACATTTCTCCTTATATTGAACCTTTGTGCCATAAAGAGCTCTTTAAAACAAAGTCAAGAACCCTAGAGTTCTATATAGAACCTTTTTTTGTAAGTGTTGTAGATGTTCTTTATGAAACTAGATGCCAATAAAGAATATTTGTTAAAATAGAACGCATGACGTATATAGAATCTGAATGCAGCCAGCTGACTGTTCAGAAATCATTACTCTGCGAAATATGAGAATGTAGGTTAGTCCATCTTCATGATCCAGGACTGAACTGCGCATGCGCTCTGAGCATCATGACAGAGGCCTTTCCAAAAAAATGTGATTAAAGCACATGCGCATTAGAAACGTTGCCCTTTACAGAAATAAACAACCCCGTTATGACATTTGTAAAGAATCTGCGTTATAACTCACCGAAACCCTGCGTGAAACATGTACATCCGCGGACCGCCGGCGTTGGCGTATTTCGGGGAGGTGAAGATGAAGTCTTTCTTGATGGACACGTAACTGATCAATGACAAAATGAGCAAAGCGACGCTGAACATCACCAGACCCAGAACACTGACGACCCGAACCATCTCAGCGATTCACACACGCAGAACGAACATGATGAATGTGAGCTGCATCGCTTCAGATGCTACAACCGCCGGAGATGATGATGGTGATGATGAAGATCCGGGATCCGCGGCGTGTCTCATCAGCACCGGCCGCTGCCATGCCGGATCTCTGTCTTTGCTGTAAACATCCCCGCTCACATCCCGTCTCATGCGTTAAACAGCAGGCGATATTTAAAGGAGACTCGATCCTATTCAGAGAAATCCAAGCAATAAACAAGTCACTGCAGCAGACGGAGGCGATGGAGCCTCCGCGGTCACTAAAGGGTTACACGGATTATCCCGATCACACACACACACACACACACACACAATAATCTGTAATATCCTTATAACAAAACACATTCTGCCTTTTATTTTAGACCTTTGCACTTCAGTGTACTGCATAAGTGCACAATATTTTTATTACATGAAATCATATTGTTATTCAATATATATATATATATATATATATATATATACACACACACACAAAGTAGTGGCCAAAAGTGATGTCCGGCCCATGAAAATTGACATCTTCACCCTTTATTCAAATATTATTAAAAGATTTTGTAAGTATATTGTGTAGGTGTTCTTGAAGTCCATTGTTTTATTTGTGATAATAACGCAATGAAACATGACAAATTGTGTGACAATCATACAAAGAAATTATGAACACATGCAAAAACTAGAGAAAACCTTGTTATGTTGCTTTTTCCTGTCAGCTTTTTGTTTTTCTATGCATTTTTTTATTTGCATAGTAAAATAAAACCTGTAGCTGTAGTTGTGCCTAATAATTTTGTCAGATAAATACCTTAACCTAATTATATAATGATCATTGATATAATGATCATTATATAATTATATTATATAATGACGTGAGTTTTTGCTTTAAACAAACTAAATTATCTGCCAATGGGGTAAGAAAAATAATCTTATTTCTTGTTTTTGTCCCAAACAGAAACAAGATTATTTTTCTTACCCCACTGGCAGATAATTTTGCTTTTTTTAAGCGAAAAATCACTTCATTATATAATATAATTATATAATGATCATTATATCATTGGTTAAGGTATTTATCTGACAAAATTATTAGGCAAACTACAGCTACAGGTTTTATTTTACTATGCAAATAGTAAAACAATAAAAAATATCTTATGTCATGTTACTTATCTATTCAAAGCATCTGGATTTAAGAATTTTTAGATATTTAGACTGGAAACAAGACAAAAATACTAAGTAAGAAAAGCATTTTGCAGTGAATTCATTTTTAACCATAACAACAAAACCCCCACAATGTCTGCGCAGTAATGTTTAATGTTAATATGTGCAGAGATTACTGTAATCCCAACACAAAATAAAGGTCACTCACTCAGACTAATGGATAGTTTGGGACTGTGTATAATCTCATATAATGTCATTTTGTTACAGGTTGTAAGTAACTTGGAATTTGGTTCTCATTATTTGGCTCAGTAGCAGCATATACAGGTTGAACAAGAGCGGTACTAGAATTGAGCCTTGGTCCACTAGGACCTGTGGTCGCCTAAACTCACATAATAACTTCTCCCTTCTAAGTATGACTTGAACCATGACCTGAGTCATAAAAATACAGTGACATTTGTGATTACTGGAGATGTATTTATGGAAATGACTAGAAATCTGAACATCAAAATCTCCTGCAATAGTTTTCTCTCAAAGCATCCGGACACAACCAGGATTGTTAGCAGCTGCTAACAGCGACTTAAACCTGCTGAAACCTTTGGATGTTTTGTAATGAGGAACCATCTGATCTGAAACACCCTTCATAGGCAGCAACTATGTCAACCATCACTAAACTAGTGCTACACAAGCACCGTAACAGTATTTCTACCTCTCTCGCTTTCTCAATACTTTAAATAATGCATGCATTGAAATCTTTTTGCTAACTTTTGTTGCTAAAGAAACAGACTAAAATCTGTAAAGTTTAACTACACGAAGCTATTAGTGAACACGGGTGATGAATCAGGCCTTTTGTAAGCACGCTGAATGTGTAATGCACTTTTATATCAAACATTAGAGGCAGCGCAGGATATAAAACACACAAATATCAATATCTTATATCTCACTTCTCTACAGAACACAATAAAAGCTGCGAAATTGCTCCTTCTCTCATGAAAAGTTAAAAAGCTGCAAAGGGAATAATTATGAAAAACTCATCAATTGCAGTAGCTGCAGGGAGAATTAAAGATCAGTTTTAGTGGAGCACAAAATGAAATGGATTGCAGTTGAGTTTAAACTAAACGACTTTCTGGAGCAGAGAGAGAGTTATTATCCAGAAAGAGCAAAACACAGCCACAAAATCAAATATCATACATAAAGAACATTTGCAAAAACAAACATAAGTCAGATAACTGCATGATAACTACTGTATCTTACTGCACGGTACAAACGTCGTCTGTTGAGAACGACTCCATGTGAAATCTAATATATGGCAGACAAAACATGCAAAACACATGATTATACATCCATCATATTTTTTTAAATCCATCACATAACAAAGAAATCATATGTAAGTCACATATCTGCACCATATATTGTAAAATATTGCACAGTGGTCATTTTAATGGTCATCAATAACAGGTTTAGTTGATTAGAACTTAACTAAAACAATTAATTCAGAAGTAATTGTGATTTGACATCACAACATTAACACTAGACCACCAACATTTACATTATTATTTTATATTAAATATGTCTATATAGTTTTAGTTATTTTAGTACATCAAGTTAAACTAAATGAAAATGAGTAATGCCTTGGCAACTAACTGAAATAAAATAAGTTTAATGCGTTTTTTTATGGTATTAATTTTAGTTAACCTTGTTCTAAGGAAGCTTGTTTTGCCACTAAATAAAAAAGGTCATTGTGACTTTTTTTCTCGCAATTTTGTGATATAAACTCGTAATTTTGACTTCTTTTCTCAGATTTGTGAGATATAAACTTGCAATTGTGAGTTTTAAAGTCCAATTCTGAGGAAAAAAAGACTGACTTTTTTTCTCAGAATTGCAAGTTAATTTCTCACAATTTTGACTTTATAACACATAATTGCGAATTTATAACACAATTTGGAGAAAAAAGTCAGAATTGCGAGATGTAAACTTGCAATTGTGGAGGAAAAAAAGTCAGAAATGTTTTATTCAGTGGCGGAAACAAGCTTCCATACGGTTCGGAACCTCCTGCAATATAATATAATATAATATAATATAAAATATAATATAATATAATATAATATAATATAATATAATATAATATAATATAATATAATATTATAATATAATATAATATAATATAATATAATATAATATGTAAGCAATAAGGTACAAGAGGCTTTGCTTCAATACAAATATTAAACCCAAAAATATGTATAAATGTAACTTTCATGAAGTAAACTAAAGCCTTCCTTCCACCGGAATAAATAGTCCCTGACCGTGAACAGCAACAGAAGTTACATTATTACGCCATTAGATGGCGGTAAAGACTGTCTTTATGAGTGTGTCAGTCAGTAGCGAAGACTTTTACATTGAAAAGACTGAATTGTTGTGAACACGGAACAAGACACAACTGACAAATGCTTTGACTAGCGCTGTCAGTCACGGGAAAACCCCATAACTGTTAAAAGGACAAAATAATACATCGGAAAACAGATTTTTTATTATGAACATAGGACTGACCTGAAGGAAAATGCTAAATCTGAATGCAGGTAATAAACTCGCTCACTCGATCTCTTTCTCATAATACTCTTCTACATAATACAGTAAGCTTCAATGAACAATAATGAGAACAAACAGTTTACGTTGCTAAGAGTGGTTGCTAAGGGTGTTGTGTAGTGATTCACAGAACCGTTGGGTGAAGCAGTCATAGACAATCATATTGACCAAATCAGAATCAAGGACAGGAACTAACCGTTTTATAATATAATATAATATAATGCTCGAATCTGATTGGTTGACCAACTTTCTAAGGTGTGCAATTATTTTCAGGGAAACGCACGGCTAAAGTAGTTCTAGCAGGTCTTGACCACATTGCAGTTCTAGTAGTTCAAAGGTCCTTACAGCCAAAAACAGCAAAAGAACCAAAACCCACAACGACACTGACCAAGCAAATAAATATGGTAAACAATAGGATAAAAACGACAAATTATTTCCTTGTTTTTTGCCATAAAATTACGTTTTATTATGTACGGACAGCATATACTCTCTCCCGCTCAAACACACACATACAGTATGGACACACACTCACACAGAAGCATGTTGTCAGAGCAACTTAAAAACTACATGACATTTCTCACCAGCGAGGAAATAACGGCGCTGTTCTTGAAGCAGATAAACTTACAGTTTCACTATTAATAGAGACGCTGCTGCCGAACACTGTTGAGAGTCGCACAGACTCAGGTAATTCACACCCTTAATATCTCTCTCTCTCTCTCTCTCTCTTTCTAATAACTGCATTAATAACTGCATTAGTCTGCTATCAATGGCTCAAGCCTGCATTACTAGCTCTGAAATGACATTTTGGAATTAGCAATGGAGGCGTGGGATGAGATGCGTAAGAAATTAGTCCCACACACAAGAGTGTTTTAAGGACAAAAAACAGACAAAAGTCTTGAAATACAACATCTGAACAGTGTCTTGAGGTGTGCTAACCACAGTATAAGCAGTATAAGGTGGTGTAACGTCCACTCCGCTTCGGGACCACATTACCACCTTGGGTGTGCATTATTTTCTAATAATTCAACAGCCCGTCGTCAATTATTCCTTATAATATAATATAATATGTTACCACAACTGTTTATCGTCAGTAAAGAATGAGGAAAGTGTGTGTATTTGATGGTTTATGTGGTCAGTGTAGGAAAGAGAAAAAGAACGAGGAAGTTCACGAGTCTGCAGGCGAGATGTTGAGGTGGAAATGAGCAGAACTATACGGCTAAAGCGCGGGTCAGATGAATGGGGACATTATATGAGGAGACGGCCACTGTGTTTTTGATGTATGGCTTAGAGGTCAGTGGGTGTGGGTGTGTGTGTGTGTGTGTGAGATGGCCAGGCCAGTGAAGGATACGGTTGCTAAGCAACAGACTGACCAGAGAGACTCATCTGATTGGAGTTTCATGGAATTAATTTCCACGTGCAGAAGATGACCAGCGTCAATCACAGCGACACTCATTCATCACAGGACAGAAACAGTGTGTGTGTGAAAGAGTTTACAGTGGCTAAACACTCACTAAAGACTCATCCATCTCAGCTCAGCTTTGTGCTGCTGTCAGAGGAAGAGAAATGACAGTGTGGACGGAGCGAGGGATAATGGCTCAGTGATGGACTTCAGTTGAATAGTTTGACAATCTGGAGTAAAAGTACAGTATTACTGGCTCACATGATCAGACTTTAAGGTCAGTTTACACTGGTGTGTGTGTGTAAACACATTACAGTTCAAACGGTTGTGGTTGAAAATATTTTTTAAGGTTTGAGTCTCTTCTGCTCACTAAGGCTGCATTTATTTGATCAAAAATACAGTAAAAATAGTGAAATATTATTACAATGTAAAACAACTGTTTCTTTGTGACTATATAGTAAAATGTAATTTATTCCTGTGATCAAAGCTGAATTTTCAGCATCATTACTCCAGTCTTCAGTGTCACATGATCCTTCAGAAATCAGTCTAATGTTATGATTTGCTGCTCAAGAAACATTTCTGATTATTATCAATGTTGAAAACAGTTGTGCTGCTTCAGATATTTGTAGAAACCGTCATACATTTACTGTTTTCAGGATTCTTCGATGAATATAAAGTTTTGACTGGTATTATAACAAATAATAATATACTTAATATTAATATAACTGTTATGTAGTAGATTAGTATGTTTTAATGGAATGTTGTGACAGATGTTGATCTACCGGTAGTTTTCTGTAGCTGAGATTTAAGGTTTGACATTCATAATCCACACAGAACAACCATCAAGTGTGAGATGATCTCTGTCTCTCTCCAGTGTAAAAGCTCATCTAACCTGCTGGCCATGAACTCATGCATCACACTGACATGTGACACACAGGCACATACACTCACACTCACTCTCACACATGACAGTGGATCTTTTTACCCATAAACCCCTTCAACAGTGAACAAAGATTTATGATTGCCGATAATGAAAATTTTATCGGCGGATACCGATTATTGGCCGATATATTGGTGCACCTCTACTTTTTATATAATAATTATGACTTTTATGTCAATTTCATCCTTTTATGGGATAATTAAGACTTTATCTCAATTTTCACTTTTTATGGCAAATGTTTTTATCTCAATTTCGACTTATTTCATAATTATGACTTTTTATCTCAAATTCAGCTTGTCAATATTCAACTTTTTGTCACAAATGTTTTTTGTCAATTTTGACTTGTTACATAATTGACTTTTTTGTCATAATTATGACTTATCTAAATTTTGTCTTTTAGTTTAGTTTCAGTTTTAACTTGCCACAACTTTTTTTTGACATTAAAATTTTTCTTTTAATGTCATACTTGACTTGTCATCATTTCATCTTTTGGTCATAATTAATACTTTTTATCTCAATTTTGAATTTTTATGACAATTGTATTTTGTCAATTTTGACTTATTTCATAATTATGGCTTTTTATTTAATGTCATAAATATGATTTACCAATGTTTTTTTTTTTTTTATGTGGCAGAAATGGGCTTCCATATGATGGTGAATAAATTAGGACTTCATTAAGGACTTCATTGCCGCCATAAGAGAAACATCTCATCTAAATCCGAAGGGTGGTATTCTAAAGCAAATTAAAAAAAAAGTCCAAAATGAGGGAAATTACTAAAGCAGCCACATGAGTTTATGCCATGGAGCACATGAGTGCAGTGTGAAAGTAGCTCACAACTCTCTAAAATTAACTTTAAATGTTCCTGGACAAATGTTAGTTTTGTGTTAAAACTGATGTGCTGATGATCTTTTATAACCTCTGATGACACAGACACATCCAGCCGGACAAAGACTGTTATTATCTATGTGTGTGTGTGTGTACAGTCACTAATAGATGATTCATTCAGCCGCTCTGTGTGTTTTATGTCTTATCACATTCTTGCGTTGCTTCTGTGTGTCTGTGTGTGTAAGAGTCTCCAGACCGATAAGATCTGCTGCTGTCCTCATGTTAAGGACTTCACTGATAACATGAAAACACGCTCGGAAACAATGGCAGCAAAAATGACACCACATTCAGACCTTTGACAAACACACAGAGAGACACACCAACAGAAGAAAGCATGAAGGCAAATGATCAACCCTTCCACACATGAATCCGCTCAGTGTGCAGCTCGGGACAAATTTATCTATTTCTCATGACAATCACAAATACTTCTTTATAAGAAAATGCCTGTAGGAGAGAAAAATCATGCATTAGACTTCTACAGAATTCTCTGGCTTCTCTCACTTGTGTCTCCTCTAGAGTTTCAGAAGAGATTTCAGTAATCTCAATAATCTGTTCGATATGAACTCAAACATTTAACATCAGATGATCTGAGCTTTTTCTTTTCTCTGTGTAGTTTCATTCATCAAGCACAAGAAACAAATCAATTTAATGATGCAACATGCACTTACACGATTAGCCCACAGATAAACAGTGGGCAACATTAAGATAACGTTAAGATAATACTGAGATAACGTGAGAATAATGATGGTCTGTAGCAGCATTCTGCCACTGTAGAAACATTAAACACTCTAACAAATGATGAATTTAAGATCCTAATCGCTTCATACTGTTTATGGTGATGTAATTAATATCCAGGAATGCCATATACTGTAAATGACTGTAAAAGCAAAGCAACATCATGCTCTTTTGAAAGGAATAATTCACCCAAAAATGAAAACTGTATGACTTTCTTTCTTTCTTCTGCTAAACACAAAAGAAGATATTTTACAAAAGAAGCTTTTTTTCACGGTGAACTATTTCTGTAATGCTTTTGACCTGTCACGGAGTAATATGGAGAAATGATAAAATATTGATTTGTTCCTGACTAATATTTGACAGGTAGACAGTAGATGTCAGAGGCGGTAATTGCAATCTTCTGTGTAGCAATTAGCAGCTGAAATATAAATTAAACAACACGGTCTGAGCTGAGAAACATGATTAACAGGTCGAGACCTCATTCAGAGACGATCTCCACCCATAAAACACTGATCTATCTTATATCTAATATTTGTTGCTAAATTCATTTGAAACAAATTACATTTTTAATGCAGGAAGTGTCACAGTTGGTGACTGAGAAGCGCACGATGAAGGAGATACTCTAGATAATCTAATATTAAACACAACAAACAGGAGAAATCACAACCACGTTACCCACAGACATTAACAATATAGAACTAGGAACAAACTGAAACTGAGGGCTTTAATAAATGAGGGCAAACAAAGGAGCTGATGAGTTAATTAATGAGGGACAGGTGAATTAGATGAACCAATGAAACACTTTAATCAGAACGATCAATCAGAAAATGAACACAATTGAAACAAAAACAGAACATAACCCTGACATCACTTCCCCCTCCCAGAAGACTCAACCTTGCTCCAAAGAAAGTCAAACCGGGGAGGGAGGGGGCGTGTCCTGGAGTCGTGGCAGGTGATAGGCAGGTGACCAGGGTGATGAGGGTAGGCTAGGTAGCCTCCAGGACAGTACTGGCTGTATAGGAGACCAGGGAGGTGCCGGCAGTTGAGGGTGCCATGGAGGATCGGCCTCCATGGCCTTGACTCGGGAGCTTGTCTCGGCCACTACGGCCGGAGACGTACAGCCCCCTATGGGGTTGTGAACCGGAGCGGACTCTGGAGAGGGCTCATGAGCTGGAGTGGACTCATGGGCTGGAGCAGACTCTGGAGTGGGCTCATGGGCTGGAGAGTCCTCTGGAGTGGGCTCAGGAGCTGGAGCAGACTCATTGGCTGGAGCAGACTCTGGAACGGACTCTGGAGTGGGCTCATGGGCTGGAGTGGACTCTGGAGCAGACTCTGAAGCGGACTCATGGGCTGGAGCGGACTCTGGAGTGGGCTCATGGTCTCGAGAGTCCTCTGGAGTGGGCTCAGGAGCTGGAGCGGACTCATGGGCTGGAGCAGACTCTGGAGTGGGCTCATGGGCTGGAGCGGACTCTGGAGCGGGCTCATGAGCTGAAGCAGACTCATGGGCTGGAGCAGACTCTGGAGCAGGCTCATGAGCTGAAGTGGACTCATGGGCTGGAGAAGACTCTGGAGCGGGCTCATGGTCTCAAGAGTCCTCTGGAGTGGGCTCAGGAGCTGGAGCGGACTCATGAGCTGGAGCAGACTCTGGAACAGACTCTGGAGTGGGCTCATGGGCTGGAGCGGACTCTGGAGCGGGCTCATGGGCTGGAGTGGACTCTGGAGCGGGCTCATGAGCTGAAGCAGACTCATGGGCTGGAGCAGACTCTGGAGCAGGCTCATGAGCTGAAGCGGACTCATGGGCTGGAGAAGACTCTGGAGCGGGCTCATGGGCTGGAGCGGACTTTGGAGAAGCCTCTGGAGTGGGTTCATGGGCTGGAGAAGACTCTGGAGAGGGGGTAATGGGCTGGAGCGGACTCTGGAGAAGCCTCTGGAGTGGGCTCATGGGCTGGAGCGGACTCTGGAGTGGGTGCATGGGCTGGAGCGGACTCTGGAGAAGCCTCTGGAGTGGGCTCATGGGCTGGAGCGGACTCTGGAGTGGGTGCATGGGCTGGAGCGGACTCTGGAGAAGCCTCTGGAGTGGGCTCATGGGCTGGAGCGGACTCTGGAGTGGGTGCATGGGCTGTAGTGGGCTCATGAGCTGGAGCGGACTCATGGGCTGGAGCAGACTCTGGAGCGGACTCTTGGCTGTTATCTGGAGCGAGTTCTAGAGTGAATTCTCTGACTGGAAGGGACTGAAGAGCAGGTACCTGGACTTGAGCGCACTCTGGAACAAACTCATAAAAGGACTCGGTAACTTCTGGGAGGAATATGGAGACAGGTTCTGGGGTGAAGATGGTCAGTACCAGGAGGGCTGGAATGAGCTGAGGAGGCTGTGACAGAAGGGTGGTGGTATTTTCTACCTCCACCTCACCGACCGTGTAAGGTGAAGTGCATCATCTCAGTACCAAATTCAGATACTGCTCCAGGGTGAAACTTGAATCTCCCACTGGTATGTATGGCCACAGGTTAGTGTCTAATCCACTCCAAAATAAATCCATTACCTCACTTTCAGTACAGGATGTCAAATGGCAGAATTCCACAAACTCTTCAACATACTCCTCAATCCTCCGTCCATCTTGATATACAGAGCACAGCTTCTCCATTGTTGAGTCCTTGTTTAGGTCCTGTATTTTATCATGGTTGGTGGCTGTAAAGAAGCGCACGATGAAAGAGATACCTAATAATAAACACAACAAACAGGAGAACAACTTGGAGAAATCACAACCACGTTACCCACTGACATTAACAATACAGGACCAGGACAGCCTGATCTCACAGCAATTTGTACGTATTTTATGAGGTGGCTAATTCGTACGAATTCATATGACCTCACTCAGCTGTTTCATATCTATACATGACAACGGCTCTCTTTGGATCAGAACGCAGATCTAAATGTTCGCTGTGATCGTACTTGTCCAAGATTTATTAGTGCACTCAACTGTCGCAGCTTTAATTTTCTAGCAGAGGGGGGGCGATTAGTCTCCAGTTCTGAATGACAAAATAACCTTATAAGATTCATACACTACATGGCTGATAGTGTATAGTGAATCATTTGGGACAGAACTTATTCCTCCCGGAGTGATTAATCCTTAAAACATTCTTCTTCCTCTCTATCCTTGGCACTTAACCTGTGTATCAACATCAGACAGACACCGAGACTTTACAGATAATAACTCAAGTTACATTTGTTAAGAAGCGAGATGTGTGTCAGTAACGCTGATAAACCTGCGTTTAAGGGAGCGTCTTTCCTGATTCTGTAATCTAATTCTCTGGTTTCTTATTAACTATCCTGGTTAATGTGAGCTCCTCTCCGGCATGACAGAGCAAACGCACCTAACAGTCATATATTTATTCAAGACTCATTACCAAACGAGAGAAGGAGAGATTTTAGTCCAGGCTTGAACAGAGGAAGAGATAATGAGTCGTGTGTGTGTTGACCTGACACGATACTGCTTTTGCAATGGAACAACAGCAAAGTAATGTACAATACCAGTGTGGTGAGGGTTGATAGCATACTAGCTACTATCAAGGGTGCAAAATAAGAGGTTGCAGGATCAAATCCAAGTTGGAATGACACAAGAGCAGATTTTCTGAGGTCAAAAGATCCACGCCCAACACAATCTCATGGCAATTTATAACCGTTTTGGTGGCTAATTCATATGAATTTGTACAATTTCAATTAGTAAAAAAAGCTCTAAAAAGGTGATTTTAACAATATCGGTCCTCTGTGTCATTATCAGTATAGTTATGATTAGTGATGTACCGATACAGATACTGTAATAACTATTATGATTTATATTCTTTTGATTTCCCTATCCAATTTTTTTTTTTAATTACAAATGCAATGAAAATACAAGTATCGGTAATCAGTATCGGTAAGTACCAAAAATGAAAGTATCGGTATCGTACGTGTTCATGGCAATTCATAACCGTTTTGGTGGCTAATTTGTATGAATTCGTACAATTTCAATTGGTAAAAAAAGCAACGATATTGGTCCTCTGAGTCGTTATCGGTATAGTTATTATTAGGGATGTACCGATACCGGAATAACTAATATGATTTATATTCTTTTGATTTCCCTATCCAATTTATTTAAAAAAAAATTACAAATGCAATGAAAATACAAGTATCAGTAGTCAGTATCGGCAAGTACCAAAAATGAAAGTATCGGTATCGTACTTGTTCTGGAAAAAGTGGTGCATCCTACACTGATAAAAATGATTCTGTGGTGAAGTAAATACTACAGAAAAACAAATGTAATTTCTGTGTACTCAACTTTTCTGACACTGGGGCATGAATAATTAATAAGGTCGATTTTTTTTGCTGTTTTCCAGCTGTATTTACACTGTTTTATCATTGCTTTTGTTGTTAGGTTTAGTAACCTGCGATTTTGTGACATCTGGAGTTAATTTTCTACTCAAAATAACACATTCACACTCAAAAATGATCTATCAAATGTCACCGTCATTGTGTATTGTGTTCCAAGTATTGAATTTGGGTGAGTGCCGCATCACTTCTATTAAGCAGATATGGTGTCTACATGATATCTATTGTATTATTAACTTAGATGTTTCTAAATAAAGCATACACTTTAAAAGCATGGTTTAATTCAATGTTATATGAGTAAAAATTAATTTTGTTAAGTAGATTTTACTTAATTCTATGTGAAATTAAATATAATTAAGTAATATTTACTTAATTTCTTTATGAATGTTGTTAAGTTCAATAGTAAGTAGATTTTACTTGATAATAACAGATAAGTTGTACTGAACAGTAGCAGTAAAATTTACTTAAAATGTGCAAATTGTTACGAGGATTTCATCAAGGAAATCCTACAAGTTATTTTTTCAGTGTGGTTGTGGTGTGAAGTTTAGTTAATGAGTTTTAGTTAATAAGTTATCGTTCTTGGTGTGAACAGGCCTTAGGAGTATTAAGAATATATGACTTTGATTTGATCTGAAGACTCAGAGGTTGAGTTCAGGGAGCTGAAACTGCAAATAAAAAAAAATTACCCAGCATTCCAGACCTCAGTTATCTGATTGCTGTTTTCTTGCTGATGTCAGCCAAAGCAATGGACCCTCTCTGTTGCTCTAGGAAATTGTCCTTAGTTGAGCTGATCGCCTGTGCCGATCTGGAAAGTTCTTGTGTTGAGCTCTCTGCCGATCTAGAGAAGAAATTAAAATGTGAAGAGCTGATCCTCATTGTTATTCAGGTCTGATCCTCTCTGTTGATTTGGCTGGGTGAATGTTAACCTACAAACACAAACACACAAACAATTGAAAGAATAAGTGAGATGAATACAGTGCAAACACATCTCCAGACACTGGGGGAATCTCACACTTCCATTCATGTTTAATTGAGAAGCTCATCCCAGATGAGGTCATATCACAGTGTGTCAGATAAAAACCTGTTAGTTTCTCCCTCCTCTCTCAGGAACTGCAGGATAGTGTTCAGGATCTGCCCAGAGCCCCTGAACACTTCTGAAAGTGTGCTGTACATCACCGTGCCGGCTGTTTCTGTCTGTCCTCACATCAGGAAACGCAGGTGGATAATGATACGAGTCTCTGAGAGATTTAGAAACCTAAACAGAAGTCATTCGCCATGCATTGAGTTTATCGTCCTGCTAAGGGAAATTCGCTTTGGACTCATTGCACAGCAGCCAGAACATTCATAACACAAACATACACCAGAAGGAAAATAACTAATAAATAAATATACATTATAATATAAACTATAATAATAATGTAAATCTAAAATAATCCACATCCTACATGCAGTCTCAGAGTAAACAAATAAATAACAACAAATAACAAACTATAATAATAATAAAAAAGAATATAAAATAAAAAATAATTCACATCTTACATGCAGTCTCACAGAATAAATAAACAAAAAACACAAACTATAATAATAATGTTAATAAAGTAATAAAATAGCAAGAATAAACAAATCAAATATAACTCATAATATAAACTAAACTAAAATAATAATATAATAATAAAAGAAAATCCTTCATGCAATCTCACAGAATAAACACATGTTAATAAAGAAATAAAATCACAAAAAATAAAAAAATAAATAATATAAATACATAAATAAATATATAAGTAAAAAAATAAAAATAAATAAAATATAACTCAATATAAACTAAAATAATAATAATGGAAATAAAATAAAAAATAATCCTTCATGCAATCTCACAGAATAAATAAATTAATTAGGAAATAAATAATATACAGTACACATTATACTGTAAAACAATATCTAGACTGTAATAATAATAATAAAATAAAATAAAAAAATCCACATCTAACCACAGAATAAGACTTTTGACTGTAAAGTTGACTTAAAGTCCAGACCAGGGGCCGGTTGCATAAACCACTTAGACTAGTCTTAAAAGTTAAGACACTAATGTTTTTCTTGAAGAGTGGTCCTAATTTTTTAAAGTCTGTTACATAAAAAGGTAGACTGGTGTACTTTGAATTGGAAAAATAACATTGATTACCCCTTGGTTAACTGCAAGTTGGTCAAACTAGTTCCCAGTTTGGAGCTTGTTCTGGTCATAAAGTTCTACCGCACAGTAGTCTCCGTAAACAGTATGAACGCTGGAAAAATTAATGAAAAACATGTAGAACTTGTTACTGCTGGTGCTGTTCCTCATTTGTAAGCCATTTCAGATAAAAAGTGCCTGCTTTAATTATGTAAATTTCACAGATAAAACTCTTCTGGACCATGCAACATGCGAGTGAGTCACTGAAGACGATAACGCTCATTTCAGGTGATCTATTCATTTAAGACGAACACAGCAGTCTCAGGTCAGTTCATGAACTCTATTCTCCTCTCCATTATCATTTCAATAGTGTCACTGAAGTGCCGGGCTTCCCTCGTGTCCATCTGAGTGTTTTTCACACCCTCCATCTCTCTGTCACCTCCTCATCATCTTCATCACCTCTGCGCTTCCCCTGAAGTGTTTTAAGGTGTGTGTCCTGCGGCCCGCGGCTTTTGGGACGCGCTGATGAGGAGATGATGGGGGTTTCTGCATGAATAAATGATCGTGTGCAGAATCCACCGGAGGAAATAGAGCGAGCGGCTAATGAGGAAGTGTTTCCTCCTCTGGAGTGGTTTTATACACCAGAAAATAAAGCACGGCCTGCGATCGTAATTACTAATGTCTCGAGTGCATTTCTGGCCATGAATAAATGATGCCAGTAGATGGGATGGTGTGATATTAGTACCTTATCTCTCTCACCATCAAATCAACGTTTTAGATGAGTAAAACTAAATGGGAGTGTCAAAATCATCCAAACAAGCTCAGGCCATTCCAATGGAATTAATTAATAAATGTGTTTTCCTCATTTTTTTCCAACTAAAACATGATTGTTCTTTTGGCTGTCACTCAAGTCTTGAGCTGAAGAAAATCATTTCATTCGACTGCAGTGCCAATGAATAATGGGGAAAAATGAAAGATTTTTGGCACACCATCATCGGAGATTTGGCAGCTGACCACAATATAGGCCAATCAATGGTCAGAGAAAGAGATCTGTACTGAATATCTGTAGAATATGATGTTTCTGGACATGTATGAATGTGCATTTCTGTAAACCGAACTTAAGCAAAAATATAAGCTATTCATTATTTAAAGTAAGTGCAGTAAGTGATTTCTGAGAAATGTGGTTTAAAGTGGATCAGACTGAGCACCAAAACACACTTGTAGCCAATCAGCAGTAGGGGGCGTGTCCACTCATGAGGGGGGAGGAGAGATAGTGAGCCAATCAGCAGTAGGGGGCATGTCCATTCATGATGGGGGAGGAGAGATAGTGAGCCAATCAGCAGTAGGGGGTGTGTCCAATCATGATGGGGGAGGAGAGAGAGTGAGCCAATCAGCAGTAGGGGGGCGTGTCCACTCGTGATGGGGGAGGAGAGAGAGTGAGCCAATCAGCAGTAAGGGGCGTGTTCACTCATGATGGGGGAGGTGCCTGTGTTGCATAGTGTGTTTGTGAATTTGGGGGCGGAATTATAAAGATGGGGGTGTGATCCTATTGGGTAGGGGCGTGTTTATTTTGGTGATTTAAATTATCAACAGTGTTTCTCAGAAATCACTTACTATACCTTTAAGACAAAAGTCAGTTCACTCTGCGGCCATCTTGGTTATTTGATCTGTTCATTCAAACCATTCAAATGAACCAATTCACAAAGGTCAAGTAAGGAAAATAACGATCAACGATGTATACTTCATCAAATATGACACAAATTCAAATTCCGCTATAAGCAGCTATAGTGGCATTCATTCATTATACTCGGCTCAATTCAGTTAAATATTGATTCAGTTCAGCTTGATAACTGTAAAGTTCATCAATTAGGAGTTGAATTCAGCTATAAGCAGCTTTACAGAAGATGTTATTCATCTCAAGTCAGTTCAGTCCAATAATAGTGTCGGTGTTGCACAACTTGCCAGTGGATTCAGTTATAAAGCATCTCTACAGAAGACAATAGTGCCGTTATTCAGTTCAAGTTCAGTTCTCATCTGATTGTGAGTGCATTGATAATATTACTGTCTTTTAAACCCCAAAGGTGACAATGGCAAGGAACCAACCCGATCTCACAGCAATTCGTACGTATTTTATAAGGTGGCTAATTCGTATGAATTTGTACGACCTCACTTGTACAACCTCACTATGATCTCACTCGTATGAATTTGTATAAAAATCTAAATCGTATGTATTTTACGAGTTGCCAAATTTGTATGAATTCATATGAATGACCTACCCCTAACCCCGCCCCTAAACCTACCCATCACTGGGGATTAGCCACCTCGTAGAATACGCATGAATTGGTCATGAGATAGCGTTGCAAGGAACACAAACTCCATCATGTGACGGAAATGGAGAGAAACAGAAATGGCTCAGTTCTCTTCAAATGAGGGTCGGGCCAAACAGTCAAACCAAATGTGGAAGCAGTCTACCATAGTGTAAATGATTCAGAAAGTTTACTAATTTCATAGGCTACTTTAACGCACTGGTGCTCTTCGTCATTTTTGACTGAAAAATGTAAAATTTTAATTTTTTTACTTCATCAGAATGGTACGAAACTTGGTAAAGATTTTGGCACTTTCTATGTGAACACACACACAAATTCATTGACATGATTCGACAAGGTTAAATGGTCCTGAAAAAAAAAGTCTTACTGACATCTTCCTTTTTTGTTTTTTTTTGTTTTTGAGATATCAAGCTCAAATCTGAAACACAACTTGTTTAGATTTATGGCTTTGATTTTCATGCAATTTTAGAGTAAAACATATTTTGGAAAATATATATTTCATATAAAAATTTTCCATAACAATATACTAAAAAAAAATGTTTTTTTTTAAGTTTACTTTTTAAATCTTTTTTCACTACAGCAATAATTTGCCAAGTGTCTTCTTTAAAAAAAAAAAAAAAAAAGGACCAAACTTAAGTCAGTGATCCAAATGCCCCAATCATACACCCGGCGCAATGCGTCACCAGACGCGACGCAAGTGTTTTTTGCTAGTTTCAGCCCAGCACAGTTATCATTTTCACGTCCAGCACCACGTTGTTTAAATAGCAAATGCACTCGGCCCATCTGTTCGCCCATGGGCGTGCTGGTCTGAAAACGAGGTGTGCTCAGGTGCATTGTTGGCACGTTGCTATTTTGTGGCAACTGAAAACGACTGCACCATTTACCAACTGAAACCTGGACTAATTATTATTTTTTGTTATTTAAAGGGTGCCTTAGTAATATGCGCCTATATGAGGGTGCACAACGCGCGTACACTCTGCTTATTACACACACAGCGACGCACAGCAGCACATAAACATGCCAAATATTAAAAAGAAAAGGATTCCTCTCCGGAGAAGTGTTCAGTCTTTCCGCTTGCAACATCCGCCATGTAAATAACAAATCCACCATGGTGCAAGTGCAACTGGCTTTTAAAGGGAATGGGAAATGAGACTCTGATTGGTTTATTGCACGTTACGCCCCAAAAACACCCATGACTCATTAAGAGACTAGGTACAACACTTTTAGACCATGTGCCTGGCACGCCAACCATTTTTTTCCAGCGTTAAACTAGCAAAAGTGGATTTGGACACGCCCTAAGTGCAGCTGCGGCATGCGTTTCAGACCATGAGCTTAGATCGTTAAAATAAGGCCCAAAGCATTCAAGATTTATGACAGTTTAAGTTGGAAATTTCATTTTCAGGTCTATGCTCAAAAAGTAAATAAATGGATTATAACTACTGCATAGGCCTACCATTAAGTTCCCTAAAAATACAAAATATTAAAAAGCATTCACAGTACATTCATTTAATTAAAATAATAATAATTAAAAAAAAGAAACAATTGACCGCCACGCGAAGAGCACCAATAATAACATGGGAGATAGACGGCCGGTTCTAGAATCCACTCACCCACAGTAGAAGGTTTGTGTTCACGTCCATCTTTATCTTGTCCTGTTCTGTCCTTCCCGAGATGAACGAGCGGGGGTGCAGGGCAGAGGTAGCGGGGGAAATGGTTAACCTTCATGTCCAGAGTGAGCGCAGCACGTGGGGATCTTCATTAACCTCCACGCAGGTGAACCGTTCATCTCAGAGAGCCGGCTTATTAGCGGCAATAACGGAGCGCGGAACACGACCGCGGCCGCCTCGCTCTCTTTTTTCAATTAAAGAAGGAGCAGCGTTTCATTAACCCCTCACTGCTCCGCGCGTGCCAGGCTTGTTTGGGGTTGCGTTGGGGTGTGCGGTGAAGAGGGCCATATTTTACGGGAAACTATCACCAAGTTTCGCCGTCTGACAGCCACCTGCCCGAGCCGGCCTGAAATATCGCGACGTGTTCAAGAGAGCAAATCATATTTCCTGAGATCGGCCACTAATAAGGTGAATTCACTTACGAGGAAAACGAGAAAGACCATCAGACCTCTGATACACCGAGTGGACATAAAGGAAACTCGTTATTCTTTACAGGACGAAACTAAGACAAAGTCAAACAGAGACTCTACTGCTGCAGATTCAGAAACAGACAGTGAGAATAAATACTTCATACAATACAAGTGTCCTTTTTAAATTTTTTAGGCATTTTCTAAATGATTTTTGGGCCAACTTTACATTGATGTTGATAAAGAAGAGAGTTAAATAACCACACAGCTGTGATGTTTGACAAAAAACCTCTCCAGAACTTGCCATTTCTTCACTATAGTGTGTCTTTCTTCTGTGTTTCTAGATGTGTTTTGCTCTTAGGTCTCCAGTAGCAACAACTATGACTGACAGCTGAATTCTAAAGGCCTGTCTCCACGGGAACAAGCGTGACCTTTTGCACATGGTCAGTCAGAGACATCCACTTTCATTTTTGACAGTGGGTTCTTGTTTCTCGCGCCTCATTCTCACGTCATTTCTGTAAATGACACCAAAATAATACACACATCAGCTATGGGTGCATCATTGCTGTTGTTAATAGCGTCAATAGTTATTCTATAGTTTGTGTGTGTGTGTGTGTGTGTATATATATATATATGGCTTGACATTAACACCCGCCAAATGCGTGTGTATTTCGGCAGTGGCGTTTAACGTAGTCCCTTTGGCGGGTTGAATTTTATATATAATATATACATTTTTCGAATGTAGTCTTTTAAAAAGGCATCTGAAACAATAAACTATATTGATTTTTCAATACATATCAATACTGAAATATCTCATCTCTCCGATAGCGAGTTGACACACACCCTCACTCACTCTGGATGAATATTGTTGGTGTTAAAGGGCTTGGATTTCAGTGTGGTATTGTGATTACTGCGCATAATTTTACTCATTCCCGCAGATTTTGTGCTCACACCCGAAGTACGCCACATAAATCCGCCTCTCAGTACTATTTTGAGTTCTTTTTCGCTGTTTGTGGTGCTTAAACAGGTAAATACACACAAAATAATGTCAAAATGCCGGTCTTGGCGATTATTCACATAAACACAGTTGTGTTTTAAGTGAACGTAAACAGTTGAGAAAGAAAACACATGTGTTACAGTATAATGGATCTGTGAGTCAGGTCTTAAAGTGACAGCAGCCTAATATACCTGCTGCCAAATTATGAGATAATATTAAAAATATCTATATGGCAGTTTTTCCCCATTGTATCGATGTCAAAATTGTGGCCAGTGAAAAAGCTGAGTGGATAGTGACTTTGGAAAGCAAAAAGTGAGCAGAAAGCTGGTGAGCAAAATGTCAATGTCAAGCCCTGTAAATATATATATATATACACACACACACACACACTCATATGGTTTCAGTTAGAATGACATTTTTTCCTGTCATCTCAATAGCAAAAAAGTGTCCCAATTTACCTAAATTCATATATATTTATATACACACACACTTATACATATACGCTTTTTACAACAGTGTAGAATATATATATATATATATATATTTGGTATTTGTTTGTACAAATAATTAGATTTAAAATTGTTTTAGAATTGTTAGAAAACTTCTGTAGGCTTTAATTTCACAATATAATATTTTACATTAATTTCTTATCTATTTTCAGTCATAAAGCTTTAGCACATCCAATCTACTCCACACAGAAATCTGATATATGGCAGGCAATACATGTAAAATACACCTAATAAAATAATAAATATATCTCTCTCACCTTCCCTGAACTCCATTTCCCATCATCCCTCCTTCATCTCACCTGCTCACGCTCAGCAATCACCCACACCTGATCTTCATCACTTCATCACCTCATCACACAAGCAGCATTAAGCACACACATCACTCTGGAACTTCGTCTGGTCTCATTTTGAGAAGGATTCACTTCCCTGCTACACTTATCTCTGGATTGTTTGTACGTTATTCTTCTATTGTCTCTCCTGATCCTCTGTGTCTCCTTCGTCTTCTCCTCCGGACTCCAACGACTCTCTACTCACCTAGCCAAAGTGTGTGTTCGGCTGCTCGTATCCACGACCTCCTTCAACCATCTGCAAAACAAAGAACTGTCTGTATTATCATTCATTACTGCATTCCTGCTTTGACTACCATACTCACCTGCTTGTTTGCTTTACCTGCCATGTTCAATAAAACTCTCTTATTCAATTCTACGTCGTTGTGAGTCTGTGTTACAATAGCAAGCACCACTAAATATTAAATATGGTTTTCACTGGCATAAAATGTCACATATTTGTGCATATATGCAATATATATTTAAAATATTATAAATAATGTTTTTGTCATAGACGTATAAATTACAATATTTATTTTTGACGTGACATTTTTCAAATTATTATCAGTGAGTATATGTATATATACATACACATATAAGATGTACTGCCTGCCATAGATCTGTTTTTATATCTAATTTATGTACTTTTATATCTAGAATCTTATCAAAATCATGACCAAATGTCTTTCAAATCTTTGTCAGACGACAATATTTACACCCACAGTCTCTTCAACTGTAAGAATGATGATCTGTGGCTGTATAAACCCGTATAAAGTCTCTCTTCTCACCTGTAAACGTCCTGTTTGTTGTTTTCCGTTTCCTCAGACTCTTGAAACAGGAGGTGTGTTGAGCTGCTGATTGGCTCTCAACCCCGGGTCGGCCCGCTTGATTGGTGGGTATGTTGTTATTGATCGTAGAATCAGTTTCAGGGTAATTTCTGTCTTGCTGAGGGAGGCAGGAGAGGTGAGTCATGATGAGTGTGAGCCGCTGGAAAACATCACAAACTGACACATGATTGTCTGAGGAAAGGTTGCTGTGTGAAACATTAACTAAATATTGTTAACTAAAACCATAAATTACTTGAAATAAAATGACTGATTTAAAATTGAAGTTGAAGTACCTATTAAAAAATAACTGAATAAACTAAAGCTGCACAGTCCTGGTCAGAATTATGGTCACCCTTGGTAAATATGAACAAAGAAGCCTGTGAAAATAAATCTGCATTGTTAATCCTTTTGATCTTTTATTCAAAAATTCACAAAAATCGAACCTTTCATTGAAGTGGAAAAAAAAAAAAAAAAAAAAAATTAAATGGGGGGAAAATCTCATGAAATATATATATATATATATATATTTACAGGATTCTTTTGTTCATGTTTACCAAGGGTGGGTGCCAATAATTTTGAACACGACTGTATAGACGTATTAAATAATAATAATAACAACAAAAAACAATGACAACATAAAAACACACAACAATGTTTTTCTACGTTGTTATAAATACTTGAGTAATCAGTTTAAATGAAACAAACTAAGACTTCTAATTCACACATGCATAACTTAAATACACACATTTTCAAGTTCACACTTGCTGCTGGTCACCAAGCAGAATTATTCATAATGTTTTGTTTTTTTTTATGTGGAAAAGAACTTGAATCACTTCATACTGTGACGGTGTGTGTGTGTGTGTGTGTGTGTGTGTGAGTAAAACAGCCTGGGAGATAATCAATACTGCTCAGATGTATGTGTGTGTATGTGGGTGTTATTCTTTCCCATCATGCCTCAGTCAGCTGTAGAGCATCCCATAATCCCTTCTGCTCCGTGTGGCATTTCTCTGGCTGTTGATCACAGATCACGTGCTGATCGATCAATAACTTTGGGAGTCTGAAGTCATTCGAACGGTAATTTTTGAGGTGTAATAAATCCAGGAGAGTTTATGTTCTTGAGGTCCGGCTGTACAGTTTTTACTGGGTATGTTGTTCGCTCAAAGTGTTTCAAGAACAGTTTGACTATTTCTCTCCCTCACTGTTGTAAAGGCATGCTGGGAATGATGAAGGTGATTATCAAACATGCTCATGTAAAATCTCCACTCTCTGATATGAAGCACTGGATAGTCTGAATCATTTTTAGTGAATTGATTCACTTGATTGAAATGGTTCCAAAGAATTTTTTTTTTTTAAATAAATTGATACTTTTATTCAGAAAGGATGCATTAAATTGATGGGAAAAATCATTTATAATGTTACAAAAGATTCTATTTTTAATTGTTCAAAGTTTCTGTTCATCAAAGAACCCTGAAAAAAATACTGTATCATAGATTCCACAATCATTACCATTTTTAAAGGTTTTCAACACTGATACTAATCTGAAATGTTTCTTGAGCAGCAGATCATCATATTAGAATGATTTCTGAAGGATCATGTGACACTGAAGACTGGAGTAATGATGCTGAAAATTCAGCTTTGATCACAGGAATAAATTACACTTTACTATATATTCACATAGTAAACAGTTATTTAAAATTAAATAATATTTCACAATTTTTACTGTATTTTTGATCAAATAAATGCAGCCACCGAATCTGAAAATGCAAGATCCCCCTTGAGTTTCAAGCACGTCATTGGTCGCAGTATTTTGGACCAGATGAAGGCAAGATAAACAAGACTGACCAATCCCTAAATACAATGAGTTGCAGTAGTCCAGTCTTGTTGAAATAAATGCATGAATAACAGTTTCCAGATCCCTATAAGGAATAGAAGATTTTATTTTATCAGCCTAAGCTGAAAAAATGCTGAACTAAATTAATGTTTCGGGTCAAAAATGACGCCCAGATCCAGTGCATGAGTACCAACAGAGTTAGTCACAAGACTAAGGGATCCTGAGAGGATATTAACACCTTCAGGCCGTCCAAAAACCAACATTTCCATCTCAGAGTCATTTAATTGGAGAAAATGATCCGCCATCCAACTTTTAACATCACTCAAACAATCAAACAAGTGACTGAAGAGATATGTTGTCATCTGGAAGGTAAAGCTGTATATCATCTGCATAAATATGATATAAAATGTGATGCTTACGAAAGATCTTGGCTAAAGGAAGAAGATGGAAGGAAAATAAGACAGGGCCTAAGACGGAGCCCTGTGGTACACCACATGTGCACTCAGCAGAGAAAGAAGAATAGTTTTCAATAGCTACAGAAAAAGATTTCCCCTTAAGGTATGACGAGAACCAATTTAAGGCAGTTCTCTTAATACCAACATACAGCTCTAAACGTTTCGATAGATTACAGTGATCGATAGTCTCAAAAGCCGCGCTTAGATCCAAAAGAACCAAAACAGCACATTTTCCTGAGTCAACAGCTAATAACAAATCGTATATGTATATTTAATGTATACACTATAATATATGTATAGTGTATATATGTATATGTACAGCATAGTGCACACCGTTTCATATTCCATTTTAAAAAATTAAGGCATTAAACAGCACAGCACACAGTACACCAAACACAGCCGAGTACTGATTGAAACGAGGCTGCAAAACCAGGCCACAAAACATTCAAACACTCGCGTAGGAAGTGAACGAGTGGGGAAAGAGAGCAAGAGAAATCTCTCTCTCTCACACACACACGAGCAGCCGATACAGTAATGTGTGTGAGGTGGGAATAGGCTGTCATAGAGAGATAGGCCGGGCTCTGGATCAATAGGTTTACTATGGCCGCTGGCCAGCGGTTGTTTCCATGTTCTCTTAGGCTGGGATTCACTCATCAATACTTTCATTGGGTCTCTGGAGCTGCAGGGCTGCACCAGTAATCAGGGATATTTTTAGAGGCCTAACACTCTTTCTGGCAAGGTTATAGCGCTGGCCTCTGCTGTCTCGCTCTCTTTATCTCTCTGTGGCCGGCAGTGATGGGCAGTAACTAACTAACAGTAGTGATGCCACTAACTTAACTATGACAGTGGCTGTTTCCTTTTCCAGAAACCAGTGCCTTCACTCCACACTTCAGTGTCTTTCTGAGGGATGTGTAGGTGTTTTGTTGTGTAACTTTGCAGAGGTGTGGACGTACCTTTGTGAGGTTTTATATCTTTCAAGCGTGAGATCTGTTGGTCAAAGGCGAGCCGTTGTTCTCCGGTTAGAGGGAGATTATCTTCCTTGGGAATGGTACGTGATTTTCACACTCACAGCTGTATTCTTCCTGAGGAAAGTCACAGATTACTGGATAGATAGATGGGATCAAAAGATGATAGATGGATGGATAGAGGAATAGATGGATGGATGATTAGATGGATGGATGGATGGATAGATGGACGGATGTAGGAAGGGATGGATGGATGGATAGATGGAGGGATCATTAGATGATAGATGGATGGATAGAGAGATAGATGGATGGATGATTAGATGGATGGAGGAAGGGATGGATGGATTGATGGATGGAGGAAGGGATGGATGGATGGATGGATGGATGGAGGGATCATTAGATGGATGGATGGATGGATAGATGGAGCGATGATTAGATGGATGGATGGATAGATGGATAGATGGAGGGATCATTAGATGATAGATGGATAGAGGCATAGATGGATGGATGATTAGATGAATGGATGGATAGATGGATTGATGGATGGAGGGATGGAGGGATGGAGGAAAGGATGGATGGATGGATGGATGGATAGAGGGATAGATAGATGGATGATGATTAGATGGATGGATGGATGGATGGATGGATGGATGGATGGATGGAGCGATGATTAGATGGATGGATGGATGGATGGATGGATAGATGGATTGATGGATGGAGGGATGGAGAAAGGGATGGATGGATGGATGATAGATGGAGGGATCATTAGATGATAGATGATGGATAGAGGGATAGATGGATGCATGATTAGATGGATGGATGGATGATTAGATGGATGCATGATCAGATGGATGGATGGATGGATGGAGAGAGGGAGGAAGGATGGATGGATAGATGGATGCATGATTAGATGGATGGATGGATGGATGATTAGATGGATGCATGATCAGATGGATGGATGGATGGATGGAGAGAGGGAGGAAGGATGGATGGATAGATTGAGCGATGATTAGGTGGATGGACGAAAGGATAGATGGATGGATGATTAGATGATAGATAGATGGATGGATGGATGGATGGATGATTAGATGGATGGATGGAGGGAGGGAGAGAGGGAGGAAGGATGGATGGATAGATTGAGCGATGATTAGGTGGATGGATGGATGGATGATTAGACAGATAGATTGATGATTAGATGGATAGAGGGATAGATGGAAGGATGATTAGATGGATGGATGGATAGATAGATGACAAAGATGGATGGATGGATGGATGGATGGAGGGATAGATGGATGGATGATTAGACAGATAGATGGATGGTTAGATGGAGGAGGAATAGATGGATGGATGGTTAGATAGATGGATAGATGGAAGGATGATTAGATGGATGGATGGATAGATAGATGTTAGATAGATAGATGGATGGATGGTTAGATAGATGGATAGATGGAAGGATGATTAGATGGATGGATGGATAGATAGATGACAAAGATGGATGGATGGTTGGAGCGATGATTAGGTGGATGGAAGAATGGATGGATGGAGGGATAGATGGATGGATGATTAGATGGATG
This sequence comes from Hypophthalmichthys nobilis, assembly GCA_037950665.1. NCBI lineage: Eukaryota > Metazoa > Chordata > Actinopteri > Cypriniformes > Xenocyprididae > Hypophthalmichthys > Hypophthalmichthys nobilis. The sequence goes on from CM075490.1 coordinate 1,487,938, forward strand.
GATGATTAGATGGAGGGATAGATAGATGATAGATAGATAGAAAGATAGAGGGATGAAGGGATGGATAGATAGATAGATAGATGATTTTAAATGGATGTATGTACTTTTTATCAAATGTTTGCCATTAAAAAGTGTATTTATGCATCTTCGTTTACAGTAAATGACACACGTGTTCATATTTTGCCATCTAATTCAGTGACATTAGGATGTTTTTATGTGTAAATTACCTTTGTACTATATGTTCTGCCACTGAAACACCATTAAAAGCAGCATTTAATCATCTGAAACCTAAAAATAAATCCTCCCTTGTCAGAAAGAGAAGTATAGAAGGTGCAGTGTCATATTTCAGAGACAAAGACGTGTCAGTGTGTCCTTAATGACGACAATATGTCTATAACACATTCATACAAGCACCAAATGATATCAGCTCATGGCTGATGACCCTATCAGGAGAGAGAGAGACACTTCCAAGTACATATTCCTCATAATTAATAAATGAAAAATGTTACTGCAGCTAATCAATAGTGTAGTTAGAGGGAATTGATCGGGCTGGGAATCTCTTCTCCGCAGCTCAGATTTTCCCCCTATTCAAAACAAAAGACTCTCCTGAGAACCATCTGACTGACAGACCGTCAGCGCCGACCCCTCCTGAAAACACACAGAGAGAATTAATTATCATCAGCACACAACTGATCTATCATCTGAGCCATTAGAGGCAGGTCAACATCACACACACACACACACTAGATCTGCTCTAGTGAGCTGCATGTGCTGCCTATATCCTAATTGAAATGAACCTCATAAGTAATTTTTAACACTTCATAGGGTGCAACTCTGTGTTACACAAATAGTGCTTTTTATTTGAGATAGTAAATAGACAGAAAAACAGACAGACAGAAATATGGATGGATAGATGAATGGATAGATGGATTGATGATGGATGGATGAATGGAAGAATGGATAGATGGATGGAGAGATGGAAAGATGGACGGATGGATGGATGGATGGAGAGATGGATGAGAGATAGATGGAAGGATGGACAGATGGATGGATGGATGAATGGAAGGATGGATAGATGGATGGATGGAGAGATGGAAGGATGATAGATGGATGGATGGATGGATGGATGGACAGATGGAAGAATGATAGATGGATGGAAGGATTGATGAATGAATGGATGGAGAGATGGATGGATGGATGGAAGGATGGATAGATGAATGGATGGATGGATGGACAGATGGAAGGATGATAGATGGATGGATGGAAGGATGGACAGATGGATGGATGGATGAATGGAAGGATGGATAGATGGATGGATGACAGATGGAAGGATGATGGATGGGTGTATGGATGGAAGGATGATTGATGGATGGATGGAAGGATGTATGTATGGATGGATGGATGGAAGGATGATAGATGGATAGATGAGGGACAGATGGATGGATGGATGTAGGGATAGATGGATGGATGGATGGAAGGATGGATGGATGGAGGGATGAATGGATGGATGGATGGAAGGATGATAGATGGATGGATGGACAGATGGAAGGATGGATGGATGGATGGATGGATGGATGAACGGATGGATGGATAGATAGACTGATTGATTGATGAATAGATGGATAGATAGATAGACAAACTTTATTTTTTAAATTTCAGCACTAAATTTACTAAAATTGAAATAAAAATAAAGCTACATTGAAATACATAAAAAACTTATAAATGTGAGAAAATCACATGACAAAATTACTAAAACCTAAACTAAACTTAAAAATGAAGGTATAAAAATGAAAGCCAATTCAAAATATGAATAAATACAATGAAGCATAATATGAAAATAACAATGACACACACATATATGGTGTTAAATAATTGGATTAATATTGAATATGCATATTTGTATAGATGCTGTCTAGGTAGGCGTCTCACTAGGGGTTTGGAACAGATCTGTTTTGGGAGGGTTGTATATTTTACAGTATCTCAAAAGAAACACTTGTTCTGTTTCCGTACATAGACACCCTTGAGGCTGTCTGTGGTTCACAGGTTTAAAGATGTGTTAATAATATCCTTCATCTGTGTGTGTGTGTGTGTGTGTGTGATGCATATTGATCGGCTAATACTCACAGCTCATGGTCGGAGCGCTCCATTTTTAAGCCAAGACGCCGACTGATGGTGACATGCAGTAAATGGACTCAACCTTACACCGGGTCAAGGAGGACCAGAGACAGCTCAGAAGAGACAGACAGAGCCGGCGTCTGTGTGTGAGAGAGAGACGGACAGTGTGTGAGACAGGGTGCACTCAAGGTCATGTGTGCCCATGACTACTGGAGCACAGAAATGTGATGTGACTGATAGCAGCTGTAGCTCAAAAGTGTCTCACACACACACACACACACACACACACACACTGATGCAATGAGAAATGACAGCACCACTTGATCCCGGTCTGTTGTTTCCGAAGACCATCTCCCCCTCAGGACCCCAACCAGAGCTGCCCGACTAACTGCCTAAGAGCAAATAGTTGCTGAATTTTGAATCATAGTAATACTCACTACTCTTACTATTTCTGCTATATTAATATGACAAAAATAGGAAAAGTACTACTCTAGCATGTGATTCCAAATTCAGTTGTGTACAAAGATTATAGCTTTACATATTTATTAAATTTATTTACTATTAAGAGGATGAAATGGATTTATTATTATTATTATAAGAATAAACCATAACAATATCTGGAATGTAATCATATTTTAGATATTTTTTAACAAAAACAACAACAATAATAGTTATTGTCATTATTGATATTATTATTATTTGTTTATTCATTCTTTTAATAAAAAATAATAAGACTATAGTTATTATTATTAAAAAATAAACCATAGCAATATCTGGAATTTATTTATTATTTTAAATATTTATTATTTTAACAGCAAAAACAAAAATAATAGTTAATATTATTATTACTATTATAAGAATGAACTATAACAATATCTGGAATGCATTTATTACTTTATTCATTCATTCATTCTTTTAATAATAATAATAATAATAATAATATAGTTATGATTATTTTAAGAATAAACCTTAGCAATATCTGGAATGTATTTATTACTTTATTTATTCATTCTTTTTTAAAAAAAATAATAAGACTATAGTTAATATTATTAAAAAATAAACCATAGCAATATCTGAAATGTATTTATTATTTTAACATTTATTATTTTAAATATTTATTATTTTAACAACAACAACAACAAAAATATTATTATTATTATTATTATTATTATAAGAATAAACCATAACAATACCTGGAATGTATTTATTACTTTATTTATTCATTATTTTATTAATAATAATAATAACACAATTATAGTTATTATTATTATTATTATAAGAATAAACCTTAGCAATATCTGGAATGTATTTATTATTTGAATAATAACCAACAATAATAATGATATTAATACATTAATATTATTATGACTATTATTAATATTGCAATTATTATATAAGAATAATACATAATATCTTTGTTTTATATAATAATAAGTAACAACAGTAATCAAATTTTTTTTTTATGGTTTCAGTTAACGATAATAACCCTACAATAGCAACATCCTGACAACTTTAGAACGGACAAACATCATCAAATCAAGTTATTATTTTATATATTTCTGTCACTGTTGTTTTTGTCATGTTTTAATGTTGTTGTTGATGCTGTGCCAATACTGTGAGCAAAACAAATCATGCCAATAAAGCACTTTACAATTGATTAAATTTAAAATAAATGTAGTTAATAAACTGATAAACGGCCCAGTCCTGCGTACCTCCACACACACACACACACACACACAGTGGTGACGCCCTTTTGCATGAAAGGAAACCACCTTTCCTGTCAGCAGAGCCTCCATTAGCAGTAATGTAGGAGACAACAGGTCTGACTGCTCACTAATGGAGACTCCAGCCACACACACACACACACACACACACACACACAGACTGTCTGCCCACTTTTTCTCACACTCCCTCTGCTAATTAAACATGCAGCATTAAGAGCACAGCACAGAGAACCAGGAAGACAGTCGGGTCTGTCTCGTTCTGACCATCTCGCTCACATTCGCTCTCACTGATGACAGACAGACAGACAGAGTGAAGCACAGGTTCTCTGCTGACGTTTCATGTTTCATTTAAAAGCATTTTTATATGTATTACTCAGTAAACCACATCTGAGTGTGTGTGTGATGGCATTCTCCTTCCTGCTGCCAGTGTGTGTGTGTCTGTTTATGCACACATATCTTGTTTCTTTGACTAGTTCATGTGAATTAATTGTTCATGAGAATGAGGGGAGAGATGTTTTATTAAATCATATTCCTCCTGTAGCTGCATAACCACACTGGCAAATCAATAAACACTACAGAACTAGTCCCAAAACTAGACCACAACAAGGTTACATATAGACAAACACAACACACTGACTGAATGAGGACTTATGATAAACTTGTGCTTTATATAAAGCTAATTATAATCATCACAGACTAACACAAACCCTACAAGAGAGCTTTAGCTCTATTAGGACATCCTGAATATATTATATGTTTAAAATTTGTTTTGATATGAACAACACCCCGTGATAAAAGTTACTGTAATGCAACTTTTTAGACCAGCAAATAAGTTTAAGACTCACTGATATTCCCAGGTTTCTAAGATCATTAATTTCCACACATTAAAAAAACAATATTCCACATTATTGATTGATGGATATTGATTGATGAATAGTGAAGATTATTATATGACTTATATCAGGGGCTTTCACTCTTTTAGATGTCACAGACCCTCACATATGATCTAAAATTTAAAAGGCAGCAATACATTTTTATGCATAAAGAACTCATACTGTGAAAAATAAATATTTTGGAAAAAATTTAGTTTATTCAGTTTTTTCCTACTTACTATAGTACTGTATATATATATATATATACACATAGAGAGAGAGAGGTTTATTTTAATATTTGATTTAATCTATTTATTTTTTCCATTATATTTTATTATTTATTTAATCTTTTTATTGTTTTTTTTATTTATTTATGAATTTATTTTTTAAATCTAATATTTATTTATATCAAAGTTTTTTATTTATTTTAATCTTTTTATTATTTATTAATTTTAATTTACTTATTTTTTCATTTAACTTTTACAATTCATTTTAATATATTTTTATTATGTTTCATTCATTAATATAAAAGTTTTATTTTAATCTAATACTTGTTTTGTATATTCAATTTGTTTAATCTGTTTTTGATTTATTTAATCTTTTTATTATTTATTTTTAATCTATTTTATTTATTTTATATTTTAATTTAATTTTATAATTAACTTTAATCTTTTTATTATTTATTTTATTACATCTTTTAAATCTAATATTTATTTATCTCAAATATTTAATCACTTATTTATTTCAATGTTTTATTTATTAATTTTAATCTACTTACTTAATTTTATAATTCATTTTAATCATTTATTAATATAAAAGTTTTATTTTAATCTAATACTTGTTATTTTATTTATATCATATTTGTTTAAATTGTCTTTTATTCATTTAATCTTCTTTTTATTATTTATTAATTTTAATCTATTGTATTTATTTTTACACTTTTTTCCTCTAAACACATCCACGGGCCCCTCAGCACTTACTTGTGGCCCCCAGGGAGTCCCCGGACCCCAGTTTGAAAACCCCTGACTTAGAAACAGGGCACCATGCCATTATTTAAAGTAGTTTTTGTAAAGCCTGATTAATTGATGCTGCTGAAGCCTATTAATGATACTTTTCTCTTGAGAAGAGTGCATCGTTTCCATTGAATCATTTGGGAAAATTCAGAAATGAAACGCTGCAGTGCAGACAGAACTGTGTGTGTGTGTGTGTGTAAAAGGGGTGAATTGCAGACATAAGGTCGAGCTCTTCAAAGACACGCACGGACGGGCTCTTGTAAGCGGGCTCTTAAATGGGCAGCCGTGTGGAGTGGCCCTCACATGTCTGTCTGAAGGACCAATACACTCTCCTCATCTGAGATTAACCATCTCAATTTACTGGCCAGTCACACCCCGCCACACACACACACACACTGACGGCCGTTCATTCACACACTCACAACTCCATAATAATCACGTGTACTCACTCATAAGCAACTAGCAATTTCCTTCCCCCTCGCTCCTCCTCTCTTCAGGAGGGCCCTTAAGGACCCTCTACCGGGGTCAGAGTCGGCCCTTGTTTCCCTGTGCAAACCTGTGGATCTAACGGAGACACTGCGGAGGCTGTTAGCGCCCTGGTAAAGCTAGCGCCATCGATCTGGTGGTCTGGTCTTAAAGAGCCGACTCGATGCCCAGTCACAGTCGCTGGTTATGGGACAGAAATCAAATCCTTGGGAAGGTAGAAGAGCTTTAATGGACTCAAATAATGCAGGCACAGAGGATTCCTCACACACACACACACACACACACACACTCAGACAGAGAGAAAAATAAAACAAGATTCATTCTCTTCTGCTGTTGATATTGTAAGTTCGTCCGTCTTTTATGTGAGGCTGAAGTCAATTCAGTTCAATTCTGCATTCGTGTTTTTTTTTAAGCGGTTCATCGATAAACGCCTGTCGGAGTGTTTATTCAATATCACTTGTGGTATTGAATGAATCACCTGCTAACTCATTGATAAATGAGACATCAAATATTTATCAAAACAACTCAGTTCGCCGTTTAGTATTTTAGGAATCTACTCTCTCAAGAGCGTTAAACGCTGTGTGCTGTGAATCATTTTACAAACGCTTTACCATATGGCCAGAGCGTGTTCCTCGGTCAAAGACCAAAACCAGAGGACAAAGATGAAGTTTAGCTTGCTTTTCATGGATATTCAAAAGAAAAATGTTCACTCTAAAAAACGCTGGGTTAAAAACAACCCAAGTTGGGTTGAAAATGGACAAACCCAGCGATTGAGTTGTTTTAACCCAGCGGTTGGGTTAAACGTTTGCCCAACGTGCCGGGTAGTTTTATTTAACCCAACTATTGTTTAAAAATTACTATATGTCTGGCTTAAAATGAACCCAAAATATGTTGGAAATTAAAAATCAGACATAATTACTGGAGGCAACAATAATAATCAAAAGGTGAACATTTATTAATAAATGTTTATTGTTTAATTATTATTCATTACACTTAAATGTTCATTTATTAAACATATTAATGCATGTTAATTTGCAACATATTTTGTGTTCATTTTAAGCGAGCAATACAGTAATTTTTAAACAATAGTTGAGTTAAATAAAACTAACCAGCAGGTTGGGCAAACATTTAACCCAACTGTTGGGTTAAAACAACCCAATTTCTGGGTTTGTCCATTTCCAACCCACCATTTTGTAGAGTGAACCTTTAGGTTTAAAAATGTAATTTAAAAATTTAAACCAGCAGTTGGGTTTGTCCATATTTGACCCAAACATGGGTTGAAACAACCCAGTAGTTTTGAGTGTATAAAATATGAATATGGAAAAAGATTTTTATAGAAAGTAACACAGTATGTGTTTCTGACTAAACATGTGAGGGACAAAATTATGAAAATGTTCTTTAAAACCAAGAAAAACCTACTGAACATGAAAATAGTGCACTAGAAATACGACAAAACAGTTCTAAGTGTGAACATAAAAAGTTGTGAAAGATGAATTAATAACTTATAGTAAAAATGGTAGACACATAACCTATGAGATTCTGCCAAAAACAGTCATAAAGGAAATATACTACATTATAAATTTACCATGGTAAACCGTGCCAAAATACCATCGTCCGGGTTTCTCGAAGCGGAAGTTGTCATAGTTGGCGGTGAATGAGAGAATACATTAGGCTAAATATATTTTTTTGTGTCCTCATTTTCTCAAATAGCAAAAGAAAAACTCAACAACAGTGTTTTCACAACTTCAAAATGTCAACCTTACCGTCACTCCCACAGAAACACCCTCACAGCAGAACTAGTTTTTTTGTAATTTGATGAAAAGGTAATACTACAGTATAGTGTTATAAATGTACATACATTAAAAAAAAAAAGAAAATATAAAAACTTTGATGACCGTTAAAAACGCGACATCACAGTCCCTGAAAAGGGTCCTTTGTGAAAAAAAGAAAACAAAATGTTTTGAAACTACCTTGAATGAGATCACATGCTTACTAGAAATTTACGGAAACATTAAAACGGCTTTTTGGCATAAACTGCGCTAATTAAAGGTAACTTTTTGTAAGAGTAATCCTAATCTTGACACAGAATCTGATCTGAAGCGTTTATCAACAAAAATCATTCACCCATAGCTGATACACCAGCCAATCCGCGAGTCCTCCTCAGGATTTCAGCGGGAGTTGCCACGGTAACAGCCAGGGGCGCGCGCAGGTGAATCCGATTCTACTGTGTTCTCACGCGAACAGAGCCTGTCGAAAAGAAATCGCCTGTTGGTACGTTTAAAGATACATTTCATTTTCTCAGGAATAAAAGCTTTAAGTGAGCTTAAGATGAGAACAGATGTGAAGACTGAGGCGACGCATGTTGCGTTTTAACGAGGCGAGCCGTTAAATGGTGGTTAAAACACCGCGCTCTTGAACTTTTACTCTGATAAAAGCTACAAAACTCTCACGGAAGAAAAGAGAAAAACCTTTTAAATGTTTGGAATTGATTTCAAGAGAAAATCCCTCCTTTTACATGTTTGAATGTCTTTTGTGAAGAGAGATGCTCCTCAGAGCTTTAATTTAACACTCAAAACACATGAGGAATATTAATCAGTCATCGAGTTACTTTCTAGTATAGTGAGATACTTTTCTTTTCCAGTGAGACGCAGCCTCTTTTTTCTTTGTTGTATGAAAGTTTTACACAAGAGCAGTTTAGGTAGCCTAGGCCTACAAAAACCTGAAAAATGTTTGGCTGCATTACATTCAGTTGAGCGTTAAATTCTCAATAATTCAACAGCCCATCAATAATTCCTCACTTAATGATCACTTCTGATCTTCACACCAAACTGTCTTTGATTTTGGTACATGAATGCTAACAGAGTGACCAATCAGAACATGAGCGGCTTTATTGATCAGACCAGTGCGGATCAGACAGAGTGGTTGTGTCAGAAATGGCATACTCTCTTGAGTAGGTGCTTATTTTGAATAAGTACTTCACAACCGCTAAAAAAGTATGTTCTATATAGTATGAGTGTGTGTAGTATGATTAGATATCATAATGTTTGAAAGGGATGTCATAACAAATGTCAGTAGACCGGGAAGATTTTAAAGGGTATCTACTATGCCCCTTTTCACAAGATGTAATATAAGGCTACGTCCACACGAAGCCACAGCTTACCCTATCCAATCTTTTTTTTTCCTCGTATCACGAAATATCTGCGTACACACGAAACCACTCAAAACGATGTAGTATACATGCCAGAGCAGTGTGTGGCGCTGTAATTCTGCAATAGAGATACACTAAAAACAAAGAATAAGACTTGGAGCATGCGCATAAACCTTGCGCGCTGTATACAAACTTTAGTAAAGCTTAGAAATAAAGTTTTATTTTAATAAAGCTTTATGTGCGGTAGATTCTGCGGCACGAACACAAGCATGTAGCACGCTATTGTTGTTGTTGTTGCTGTTTTGTGCTGTTAGCGGTGTCTGACTAGGGTCGACATGTGGGGTGATGACATCATCATTTCACAAAATATATGGATTGGCTGTACACACGAAAACGCAAAGGCGGCGTTTTCAGATTTGTCCACTGTGGGACCCGGTTTTAAAAAGTAGCGGTTTCACCTTCCGAAAACGCCGGATCCGTGTGGACGAAACGCCTATACGATACAAAATTTGTGCGTATACACAGAAACGCATCTCCGTGTGGACTAAGTCTCTGGTGTCTCCAGAATGTGTCTGTGAAGTTTCAGCTCAAAATACCCCACAGATCATTTATTATAGCTTGTCAAATTTGCCCCTATTTGGGTGTGAGCAAAAACACGCCGTTTTTGTGTGTGTCCCTTTAAATGCAAATGAGCTGCTGCTCCCGGCCGCTTTCCAGAAGAGGGCGGAGCTTTAACAGCTCGCGCTTCAGTCGCTCAACAACAACAAAGCTGGAGAATCTCACGCAGACAAAATGAGGATTTGTCAGTAACGGTGTTCAGCCTTACATTGTTCAAACCGGAGTCGACACTGATGGAGAGACTCAGGAAGAACTTACAACTTTAAAACGTTTCTGAATGGTTAGTGGATAAATTTATGTAGTTGCTGTGGAGTTGATTCAACTCATCGACTAGCATCAGCCGTCATGTTCATCTTTTGTGCAAAACCTATATGGATGCCCACTATACATAGTGTACCTGTTTGCCAAACAGAGCCATACACACCCGGCTAATGTTTATGATTGCTATCAAATGCTGTTATTGGTCTAATATTTTTTCCAAAATATCGCTTGGACAGAAACACTTTTTTTTTTAGCAATCGCGCTTGTCAGGGTCAATTTGCAGGCTATCCAAGCTAATGAGACTCTGAATAGTGTTCGTCTGCCAACGACAGAACAGTTAGCATGCTTTGCTCAAACTTTTGCCATGGTGTTACACCGTTGTCATTTGCGAAAACAAAATGGCGGCACCGTGGGTGGAAACATGCAGATTAAGGGGTGGTAATATTATAATAAGATCCTCTTCATACGTCACAAGGGGAGTGAAATCTGAGTGGCTCATTTTTTCACATGCTTGCAGAGAAAGGCTTGCCAAAACAAAGTTACTGGGTTGTCTTTTTTCACATTTTCTTGGTTGGTAGATGCACCGGGACCCGATTATAGCACTTAAACACGGAAAAAAAGTCAGATTTTCATTATATGTCCCCTTTGCAGTGTTCCCAAATGTATAAAATATGAAAAAGACATACTGTAGGACAAGCACATATAGGTACTGTATTTGTAAAAATTGGTTCTAATTGCTTTAAAACTTTTTAATATTGGGCAAAATGTGTGTTTGTGTGCTTGTTTGTAACAGTCTTAGTTATTTTAGCTTCTTGTGCTGACATGGACAAATGACTAAACAGCACTTTGCCACCTCAGCAAAACCAAGACCAATCCACTAATACACACACACACACACACACACACCGTCCTACTCCAGTAAAGACCCGATAGGAGAGAAGGAGAAGTACTGAAAGAAAAGGAAAAACATTCTAAAGGTTTATATGCAATTTTACAAAACTGGTGTAATTTGAACAAACCCCTCACCTCATATATCATAGAAACTTTAGGTTGGACACCTGACTTGTTCTTTAGACCCAAAACACCATAGCAACCACATAGCAACATCTTGACAACCACCGTCAGCATTGTGGCAGTGAGTTTTGCATGTACCACTTAAGTCTTGATTAGATGAAAATTCATCCAAGCTTTGAGTGACACGACACATGATCTGACATAATTTATATGCAGTGCATGATGTAGGACAAACACAACACAAACACACTTTTGACCAATCTTAAGATGATTTGAAACCATGTGTGTGTATGAGAGTGTGTGTGAGAGGGAGTGTGTGTGTGTATGTGTGTGAGAGAGTGTGTGTGTGTGTGCGAGCGAGAGAGAGAGTGAGTGTGTGTGTGTGTGAGAGAGAGAAAGTGTGTGTGAGTGTGTATGCTCATGTTTAGATTCCAGTATTTTGGTCTGAAGTTTTTCCTGTATCTGCAGTTTACCGCATCTGCGCTGCGAGAGCGTCTGAACAGGAACCAGATACTTCAGCCCTCTCGGCACAAACACACACGAGATCGATCGACACGGCGACGCCACATGCCATACTGCGCTGGAAGAAGGCGTCACACACACACTGGACTGCGCTACACACACGACGAGGTTTGTGAAATATTCATATAATAACTCATCAGCTTCTGTGACAGAATCAAACCCCCTGAATGCAAACGCACAAGGAGACGCCATTAACAGACCATCACAAGGGGAAAATAACACTTCCCTCTCAGACAGACGGACTAATGACACTGTAACATGCAGATCTGAGACACTTGGAAGAGGGTCTGATATGATGCTCTAACTGAGCGCCTGTGCGGTTGTTGAGGGGAGATAATTGCCAGCGTAGCATTAGCACTCTTAGACTGCTCAGACAGACAGAGAGAGAGAGAGAGAGAGAGAGAGAGAGAGAGGTCCACACCGCCATTAGCCCAGCCAAAGTGTAATAGACAACAATTAGGATCCCTATTTCCTGTTGTTTCCTGTTGGCCGGGCGATCTGTGGCAGCTGTCCGCTTGATACCTGGATAAATAATTCACTGAGAGAGAAGCCTGCTGTCTGCCTCGCTCGCCTTATAAAGGAAGTGCATTTTTCAGACTTAAGTGCAGCTTTAAAGAGAAGACGATCCTGAACGCCTCGCAGGAAAAGACGCCGGTGCTTGTGACTCTGTCGCCTCCGTCTGAGTCCAGAAACATGAATGAGCATCTAAGAGACACTGAAATCAAAACTAGGCCATATCTGTTAGCTTTGAGCTCACCTGTACAGGCTAGTACATGCTTTTATAAACCCCTTTCATAACCTCAACATCTGAGAGTGGAAAAAATTAATAAATACTATATAAATTTATATATACAATTATATATTGTGAGGTATAATCTACTTATTTTAATTTTAAATTCTATTAAGTATTCATTTATATATGTATATATATATATAGAGAGAGAGAGAGAGTATTTTTATTTTATTTTATCACATTTTATTTAGACTTTTTTCTCGAAACAAAACAACTTTATTCTCGACATTTTATTTTGACTTTTTTCTCGAAATTTAATTAGTTTTTATCGAAACACGACTTTATTCTTAATGTAATGTTTATTCTCGACATTTTATTTTGACTTTTTTCTAGAATTTTAACAAGTTTTTTCTTGAAACAAAACAACTTTATTTTCAAAATTTAATGAGTTTATTCTCAACATTTTATTTTGACTTTTTTCTAGAAATTTAATGAGTTTAATCTCGCATTACAATGACTTTAATCTCGACATGGTTTTATTTTTTTATTATTGCTTAGCCTTAATCCTCTTCCGTATATATATATATATATATATATATATATATCAGAATATGATATATATTATTAGTACAATTATTATTAATAATATTCTTAATAACTTAAATATTTCCAATTTGTCTCAAAATGAAAATATTGCAGCTATTTCTGCCGTCTATCATTTAGCACATCTAATTATTTTCAGACACTACAAAAATTAATTACATGAAAAAATAATAACATCAAAATAATTGCTGCAATGACTGAAAATGCCTATAGAGAAAATGAAAAGCAAAAATACCACTTCAAAAATATTCACAACGTGATCTTGATTTGAGAGGCGTATTGAAATTCTTGTCCACTTAAATGTTTTCTAGAACGAGTGCTTTCTAATCACACCTGCTACTAACTAGCAATTTCAAATAATCATGGTTCACATCTGTGACGTGAAGTCTACTGAAAAAAAAACAAATGTACAAACACTTCAACATTCGATACCAGGAAAGAAAACTGCACTTATGAATGAATTTGATGGGAAACTGAACTCAATCTGCACGACTCCCGACCACAAACTACAGCAGCCCAGCGTTCAATCTGTCTGAAGCAGACGCTCCTGAACATCCAGATCTTCATTAGTGGCTTTTGCTCCTTTGAATTTCAAGCCTCATATTCAGAGCGCAGGCCATTAAAATGCAGTTTATGCCACAGAGTTTGACTTTGAGATAAATGGCCGTCATGATTTAAATATGCAGTAAGTAATTACACCCATTTGCATGTTCAGCAGTCAGGCTGGAAAATGATGAATAATATTTTGCACATTAATGTGATTGATGAGTTTTACACGCTGTGTCACGATAATAGAGTGAATTCCAATATGACTCAAAAGTAGTGCGCACACACACACACACACACACACACACACACTCAGTGTTAACCAGAAAACCTTCTCCAGCAATGATGCCTAAATAAGTGCGGCTCGACCGCTGGACGCCGCTGACCCCTGCGCTCTTCACACGGGCATGATGGGATTACGAGTGCAGTTCATTTAGAGGTTAGACCTAAATAGGGGGAGGGGCAACATTTTAATTCACCCCACCCCCATCTGAGATCTTCTGACCTCTCAACTGTGGCCTTTGACCTCTGACTGGACAGAGGAAGTAGAAGAAAGGTCACTTCATTGACCTCTTGTTGTTAACAGATTAAAACAAAGAAACACACTGTGTGTCACAACAGAAAATTGTGTGTGTATATATATATATATAGTATACATTTTATGTTTAAGAAAAATTGGAAATATTAAAATTAATATAACAAAAAAAAAAATATATATATACATATATTAGGTATTATTTTGCTTATTGGCCAATAACACATAAATAAATATTAGCTATCATTATCAGCCTGTACATATCACTGCATCCCTAACCTCTCTCTCTCTCACTCACACTCACACACACACACACACACACAGTTGTGGGTGGCCCTGGCTGAAGTATGTTTGGGGCAGGGCCTGTATGCTAATTAAATGTGACCCCACGTGTGGAGGTCACGCCCCTAACAGAGGAGGCACAAACTAAACTGTTCAGCTCCGCCTCCTGCTCTCAGTCTCTAAACAACATCTCGGCTATATTTCAACATACACTTCATATAAGCATTTACCTGAAAACACACGAGTGGACTGTGAATCACTCACACACACACACACACACACACACACACACATAAAGCTGCTGGTCAGTTTGTGTTTTAATCTTTGTGAAAGCCCTCTTGTTTACCCTCACCAGTGCACCACAAATCTTGATCCCTGGGGTCACGACCTCTGACCTAACCATCACTGTATCACAAAAATCAAATGATCCCCCATAATGCAAATAAAACATTTTATGATGAGTCATGGCAACATACAGTGAGAGATTAATATATGTTATATATTAATGCTTAGGCAATGCAAAGCTAGTTTTTATTATGCCAATAAAGTAAAATTTGAGTCTGAGTGGGAAAAAATTACTTAATAGTAAGTGTTAAGCCAGATTATAAGTCACAAAATGATTAACAGTTTTTTTTTTAAATAATGAAATATAATATATATTATACAGAAATATATTGTTTGTAATATATTTCACATGATTAAAAACAAAATGCATATTATATATAAAAAAAAATATATATATATATATATATATATATATATATACACACACACATATATACACACATATTTTTATAATTTTTTATTACTGTACATATTTAATAAAAATGTATAAAGATGTGTTTATATATATACCTTGCAGAATCTGTTAAATGTTTATCATTTAAAAAAAATTCAAATTGCATTTTGTTTTTTTATATTATATTTATATGTATAAAACTATTTAATATATTTAATATAACTAAACTCTGTATAATAAGTACATAAAAATTGATTTTTTTTATTTAGCACTGTCCTAAATAAGCTCTTTCACAAAATGTTGATGTTTACATATAGTCCACAAGATCCTCAATAATGTCATAAAAAATTAATTATATATATATATATAAAATAAAATAAATTAAATTAAATATAACAGAATTCTACAGTAATATGTATCTATTAAAATATTCATTATTTTATCAGTTTTGTTAAGGATGCTGATGATAAATAAATAAAAGGGCTCTTCAGGGCAGACAGTCTGAGAGATCCAGTTCTCTTTAACCTTTCGTCAAAGTGTTGGTAATGGCAGGTTTTAAAACGCCAAGCTGTCGCCTCAGTGACTTTTACTATTTTGCAGGGGCACTCAGGTCGTTAAAGATCCTTTCAGTGGGCAAATAGGATTACAGACTGCTTTAAAGCTCCGAGCGACATCTGCCAGTCATAAAGCCTGTTCTCCATGTGCCCCCTGAGCCCCCGCCGCACTGACCACTGCATCAAAGAGAAAAGACAAAAAACCTTCACAAACATCTGCTGGACATATCGGCATTCCTCCTTAACTAAAGTCTGGTTAAACTACATGACCGCTCAAACTCATTGGAATATTCATAGGAAAAACACCAATGACAAGCTCTGTTATCAACTATATGCATATATGAATATTTTGATTCATCATTTTCAATCATTTTTGGCTGCTTGCATTTCGCTTAAATAATCCTGCAATGTGACAAATGAATTTATAAAAGCACAAATATATTTTCAGTGCATTCTCTCAATTAATATGAGCTTCTCGATCAATATAGGCGATTGCCATTCGGATGCCTGACCTGTGGGGTCCCCCAAGGCTCTATTTTGGGCCCTTTATTGTTTTCTCTAAATATGCTTCCTTTAGGCTCTGTTTTTGAAAAAGCATGGCTTGTACTATCATTGCTATGCAGATGATACTCAACTTTATTTGCCTTTCCAATGTGGATTCATGCTTTTATTTCTTCTAGAATTGACTATTGTAACTCCCTGTATCTGGGAATAAACAATTATTCATTATCTAGATTACAATTAGTCTAAACCGCGGCTGCAAGACTGGTGTTTGCAAACGCGAACATGTTACTCCTGTTTTAATTTCTTTACATTGGCTCCCAGTCCGCTTTAGAATTGATTTTAAAGTGCTTCTGCTTGTTTTTAATGTTTAAATGGCCTCACTTCCTCTTATCTTCCTGACTTGTTGTGTGAACACCATCCAGTGAGAACTCTCAGGTCTGCCAACCAGAGTTGTCCCAAAGTCAAAGTTAAAATCCAGGGGTGATCGAGCTTTTGTCATAGCCGCACCTAAACTCTGGAACAGTTTACAGACCCATATTAGAACGGCACCAACATTACATATTTTTAAATCAAAGTTAAAAACGCATCTCTTCACTAAAGCCTATGACTTGTGATGTCCTTTGTTGTCTGTTGTTGTTTTGTTTTATATATAATTTTTTTTTTAAAGTATTATTATTCATTGTTTTTTTTAATTGGTTTTGGTGTATTTATAATTCTCTTTAGAACATTGTACAGCACATTAGTCAACTGTGGTTGTTTTTAATTGTGCTTTATAAATAAATTGAGATAATACA